>WOVY01012890.1:0-228720 GCA_013436015.1 Rhipicephalus annulatus | reverse complement strand
CGGTCACTAACCCGTTTGTCTTCATCGTGCAGTTGTCCATCGGTCTTCTTGCATCCGTGGGTGATGTACGTGCTATGCCAGCACGATTGCCCGGGTACGCGCCGGACACAAGCTTCGTCAACTTCCACGTGACGGAGATAACATGCCCAGCGCCTTGGGACTGCCAGCCCAGATCCGTGACCAGGACCACGTGTGATGATCTACGTCACCAGCACCCAGCGCCGCCTCACAGTGCGCCTATAAGTAGCCTGCCTCCTCGCAGTGCGTCCATTGGGCACGGCGGCACCGGCGAAATGACGGTCACTAACCCGTTTGTCTTCATCGTGCAGTTGTCATCGGTCTTCTTGCATCCGTGGGTGATGTACGTGCTATGCCAGCACGATTGCCCGGGTACGCGCCGGACACAAGCTTCGTCAACTTCCACGTGACGGAGATAACATGCCCAGCGCCTTGGGACTGCCAGCCCAGATCCGTGACCAGGACCACGTGTGATGATCTACGTCACCAGCACCCAGCGCCGCCTCACAGTGCGCCTATAAGTAGCCTGCCTCCTCGCAGTGCGTCCATTGGGCACGGCGGGCACCGGCGAAATGACGGTCACTAACCCGTTTGTCTTCATCGTGCAGTTGTCCATCGGTCTTCTTGCATCCGTGGGTGATGTACGTGCTATGCCAGCACGATTGCCCGGGTACGCGCCGGACACAAGCTTCGTCAACTTCCACGTGACGGAGATAACATGCCCAGCGCCTTGGGACTGCCAGCCCAGATCCGTGACCAGGAACGTGTGATGATCTACGTCACCAGCACCCAGCGCCGCCTCACAGTGCGCCTATAAGTAGCCTGCCTCCTCGCAGTGCGTCCATTGGGCACGGCGGCACCGGCGAAATGACGGTCACTAACCCGTTTGTCTTCTCGTGCAGGTAAGAAGACAATACGATTACTGTATACGTTCTGGTGACCCATTTTTGCTGGTGCTGCCGTGCCCTCGGCTTTGCTGTGCATTTGCGAGTGTGTTGCTATTTTTAAGAAAGCTTCTCTTGCTAGCAGGAGATATTGAAAGCAATCCGGGACCTGATCTAGCACAAATCGCAAAGCAGTTGAAGGAGGTTGCCGTCGATATCAAAGAAATTAAAGAGGGGCGGCTTGCCGATATGGATAAAAAGTTAGATGCCCTGTCGCGCCTTGAACCGAGATAACTTCATGCGTAAACAAATAGAAGACATGCATCTGATTACCAAAAATTGGAAAAACGAATGGAGACCTGGAAAACCAGAGTAGAAGGTCCAATATTATAGTATACGGCTTAGCGGAAACAGAACAGGAGAACAGTGAAAAGTTAGAACAAGCTGTAAATAAAGGCATTGTTCAGGACATACTCGGCTTGCAGCCTGTGACCATAGAACGAATTCATCGTCTGGAAAAACGGCCCAGAACAAAACGAGACCAGTAATGTTGAGGCTACTTGACTCTAGACAAAATCAATAATATTGCGGGAGGGACGCAAGCTGAAAAATACGGGTCTCTCTATTGGGGAGATTTCTGTAAGAGAACACGAGAGATAAGAAGGTTGCTGTGGAATAGCGCAAAGGCAAACCGGAGCATCATGACAAAGTGTCTTTGTCATTGGACAAACTTTACATAAATGAACAAGTATTCACCTGGGATGAGGGCAAGGGGAGAGGGTCCCGCTGAGAAAAAACGCCGAAGCAAAACGTCCAAACACGCGAAGCAAAACACAGCCGAGGAACTAACACTACTAAATGTAAACGCCAGAAGCATTTAAATAAGACTGAAGCGCTTGAAAACCTACTCCTTGCACATAACCCTGATATAGTAGCGTTAACTGAGACGTGGCTTTCCCCGGCTATCTCAGATCACGAAATAGTGCCTCCAAATTATTGCATCATTCGAAAAGACCGACCGTCACGTGTGTGGTGGTGGCGCTGTTGATAAAGAAATCCCTTCCATTCGTACAATTGCCAGATGTGAAGGAAGCTGAGGCGGTGTTCTGCAGAATCATCTGCAACAGCACTGCCATAATTACAGGCTGCGTTTACCGAAGTCCTGACTCGAACGAAGATTGCGTAAGGAACATACATGAGTTTCTGCAGAGCCACGCCCCAAGCCTAAGAATTATCATTATGGGGGACTTTAACTTACCAGACATTAATTGGAACACAAAGGAATATTCATCACATGCTTCCGAAGCGCTGATTGATCTGATGCTAAATTTTAGTCTAGAACAAGTAGTTAGCCAAACAACGCGCTCACAAGGTACTGCAAACAACATACTTGACCTAATACTGCTCAGTGATCACTTTCAACTAAATACATTGCAAACTGGCATTATTGAAGGAATATCCGACCACGATATCCCGATATGCCACCTACCATTATCATGTTCTATTTCGAAAAAGTCCTTGAAAGCAAATCATGACTTTGAGAAATCGAACGACGCTGGCGTTTTGACGTCCCTGGCACATGAGTTCACATCATTTTCAGAATTTGCTTCTGATCCGTCGGCAGATATAAATGTCCTCTGGATAAAGTTTAAGGGCATAATACATGACTGCATTACCAAATTTATACCGTTAAAAACTAGGAACCAAGAAATACAGCCCATGGGTAACGCGCGAGGTTATACATGCCAAAAGGAAAGTTAAGAGGTTACGTCGTTCACTGAAGCATACAGAAAGTCAATCAGTCGAGAAATCTAAGCTGATAGGTGCCAAGCAAGAGCTGAAACAAAAGTTGAACCAGTCACGGAAACAATACTTTAATACAATCCTACCAGATTTCCTAAAAAATAATCCACGAGATTTTGGAATCACTTTCGTGCACGCAATACTTTGGCGCCAGAACGCACTCATGATGAAAATGCTGTCCAGGCTGATGTATTCAACAAGTACTTTCAATCTGTATTTACTACAGATAACGGGTTTCTTCCATCGGTCGTTTCTACAGGCTCCAGCATCGACCCATTATCATATCTGACTCGGGAATCCTTAACCTTCTACTGGATTAGATGCTAAAAAATCAAGCGGCCCTGACAATGTTCCAAATGAATTCCTGAAACGATACGCGGAATGGTGCAGCAGATACCTGGGTATTATCTATCGTTTTTCACTATCAACTGCACGTGTGCCAAATGACTGGAGGAAGGCAAAGGTGATACCAATTCATAAATCAGGTGACATAAACTCTCCGTCTAACTATCGACCCATATCCCTTACCAGTACATCATGCAAGATCCTAGAACATATAATTTTAAAACACCTGACAGTATATCTTGAACAAAATCGCATATTAACACCCAGCCAGCACGGGTTTAGACGCGGAATGTCAACAGTGACGCAATTAACGGAAGTTGTTCATGACCTTGCACAGATAATTGACAATCGCGGCCAAACAGACATTATATTCTTGGACTTTAGCAAAGCTTTTGATCGCGTATGTCACAACAAGTTAATAGCAAAACTAGAGGCAATAATTGGCATCGGAAATATTTCTGCTTGGATTGGCGATTTTTTATCCCAGCGTTCGCAATTCGTCCATCTCAATGAAGCATCATCGACATTGTTCCCATCTCATCTGGTGTACCTCAGGGCTCGGTCTTGGGGCCCTTGCTGTTTTTAATTTATATTAATGACATCATCACTAACATGGAATGCAACATAAGCTGTTCGCAGACGACTGCATTATCTATAAAGAAATACTGTGTTACGAAGACCACCCACCCTGAACAGACAACTTAACGTGATAAACACCTGGTGTGAACAATGGCAAATGTCTATTAATACCAGCAAATCTGTGTCAATGACGGTGACAAAAAAGAAGAACCGTCAGAATTTACTTACTCACTTAATGACACTGAACTAACTAAAGTTTATGAACACAAATACCTAGACTTACTCTAGCAACCGACCTCAAGTGGAACAAACACATTGCCAACATATCCTCAAAAGCCATGTAAGTTGTTCTTTCTTAAAAGGTGCTTGAAGTCTGCTCCCACTCCTATCAAACTCCTCAGTTACACAACCTTTGTGCGGCCAGTGCTAGAATATGCTAACACTGTTTGGTTCCCTCACAATATTACTAAATAAATCAACTAGAAAAGTTCACAAAGAAAGCGATACGGTTCATCCATAACAAATACAAACGTACTGACTCGCCCCTGAACTTCTAGCATCATCCGGTTTAGACACACTGGCAGGCAGAGCAAACAAGCTCGTTTAAAATTCATGCATAGCCTTCTGCACAACCACTTCAACATAAATTTCTTCCAAATATATCACCTTCTCTAGATCCCGGATATCGCGTAATAAACACGATAAATGTTAACTGAATACTTTTGCAACTCCAACACGTTTAAAATACTCATTTTTTCCTACAGCAGTTAGGGAGTGGAACAACCTCGATCCAACAGTAGCTGCCATAGAATCATCATCATTATTTGTGACGCGATAGGAAATAAGCCCCAACCATGAAAAGGGAAAGGAAAAGTTTCATATTCATGCAAATTCTTTTTTTAAAGGCTTCTTTGTGTTCCATTGGATTGTATTAACCTTGATTCTTCCGTTGTATATACTAATGTTGTATTAGAGAGAGACACATTCTTTTGTTGACATGCATTGTACTGTGCACTGCGTGTATTCTGTTGCACTCACGTTGTTATCTGTATGCCCACACTGCTTTGGTCTCCAAGTGAGACTGGCAGTATTGGAAATATAAATAAATAAATAAATAAAATATAAAATCTAACTTGATTGATTGATTGATTGATATGTGGGGTTTAACGTCCCCAAAAACCATATGATGATATGAGAGATCCGTAGTGGAGGGCTCCGGAAATTTCGACCACCTAGGGTTCTTTAACGTGCGCCCAAATCTGAGCACACGGGCCTACAACATTTCCGCCTCCATCGGAAATGCAGCCGCCGCAGCCGGGATTCGAACCCGCGACCTGCGGGTCAGCAGCCGAGTACCTTAGCCACTAGACCACCGCGGCGGGGCTAAAGTCCAACTTTGTACTTCCTGATGCAGCTGCATATACTTTAATTACACAGTAAAAAGACAAATTTTAGGGATAGTTTCCTTTATACGACACAGCCATATTTACGAGCAAGTAATAAAAGCAAAATAAAAATATAGGGCTTGTTTAGATGTATTGTAACACCTTAATGAAACCAGCAGATATTGAAGTAGGCAAAGTAAAGGTATTGTTAATTGGAGTTTTTACACTAAAGGGCAGCGCCGTTCAGGCAGCCCTCTCATTTTCTAGATAATCCCGCTTACAGCGCAGCGTTACCGCCAAATGCCCACCAGCTAACTTTCAGAAGAATTGTAGCACTTGTAATATTTAGGCCTGCTCGGCGTGCTGTTTTCAAACATGTATCGTGCGAGTACATAAAACCTTCCCAGATATTGAATCTTCGGCATCATAGGGTAATCTTTTTTACTGAAGTTTCATAATACGTCTAATAAAATGTTATATACACAATCGTGCTAAAGCGTATGCTTCGATTTAAAATTCTAAAATTGTCATGTGCTTTTTCAGCCTGGATCACCATTAGGACCCTTTCCTGGTCCAAGTAGGGTACGTGTTTTATGGGCTCACTCTTGATTTTATTTTTATCCTTTTTATTTTGCAATTTTCCAGGGATTAGGTGAGAGCCTGGGTGAACACCATTTTATATTGCCACCACTCACCCGAAAGACGAAGTGGGCGTGAAGCTTGGCCGCGATGAGGTGCGATAGATGCTGTTGATTTTCAGTTCTGCGTGGGTACTCGCTTTCCACACGTCCTCTTTCGAGCACGCGACTTTGCTTATGACGCATTGAATGAATCGCCTGAACTAAACATATACCTGCATTGAAGGCAAGATTCCATTCTTATAGCTTATTCTTGCGCTATGTATTTTTTATCTTAGAAGCCTCCATTGAGCACGACCGTAGCTGTGGCATTGCACGTACGCGTCCGCTTCAGCTACGGGAGGTGCGGGGTTCGATCCCCAGTCCGGCCGGCCACCCACCGGTAGCTAAACAGGGTACAGGCGGGCTTCGAGGGGCTGTGACGCGTCGCCCCAGTGGTGAAGCTTACTCTGCCTAGATACCCCCAACCACGCTGCGCGGGGACCCCGGTACCATTGAGCACGAGGTGCGAGAATGAGTTAAGGCAAGTCATTTCCTTAATTATTTACTAAGCACTAATTGACCATAAAAGGTGTCGCACAAGTATTACATGGTACATATTTAACCACACAAACAAAAACAGAGCAAGATACAGTGCTATATCCAACATAGGATTTAAACTTTGTGATAAATGTGCCTGCTCATCATAAAAAACAGGACTAAACGAAGCCAAAGAAGATATAGTAGCAAATATTGATTCGAAGCCCCGTAAAGGCTGGTGCACCACCGGGACTAGCAGCGGTGGCGCAACCATTTGCGACTGCGTGGTTCAAAACAGTCGCGAACGGTTGCAAACATTCGCAAAGCGGACCGCTTTAGCTAGTCGCTTCCTGGACCAATTTTTCAGTCGCGCGACTGCAGTCGAAAAGCTGTGGAACCAATCAGCGATGCTAAATTTTTGTTTGTTTGTTTTTTATTGCGCTTGCTTTTTGCTGCCAGATACAAACGAGTGCATTCCTCTGGGTCTGTGGCACCATGGCCATCGCGCAGTACTTGGCTTGGAAATGGCTAGGCGCAGCAGCTCGAGCAAAGTGTCGAATTTGCGTGGCAGCATTCGCAAGAAAATAGACAACCGTTAAAATTAAGAGAAAATGGATTGTGTACTATCTCTACCCCGTATTCAGAAACGCTTTTGTCTCTAATTTTGACCGCCTTCAATGCAACGCATTTGCAATGCGTTTGTGCTTCATGCCTTGGCAACGACTGGAAAATACTGATCCACACCACGTTCGAGACGCGTTTGTGCTGTATTGTAGGCTGTGGCAAGTCAAGATAAGTTCCACAGCGTTTCTGATACGTACGCCTCTTGGAAATACTTCTCGTTGTCTCAGCGCAGCTCGCTAGGTAGGTGGTTTCATGGCCGGCTAACTCCCGCGATAGAAGGGACGGTCACGCCCACCCCCGGCTTTTTTTTTCTATATGGAGGCATGTGTGCTGCTAGCACTGGACACCGTGGCACAGCGCACCAGCACCATGACAATATTTTGTTCTTCGCTTCAATCGAACCCCGTATTCAGAAACGCTCCTCGACTCGACTTTCAACCCTTCACTTTACAAAGTTGAGTACTGTGCGCGCTGCCTCGGCTGAAAATAACGCTGCGCTGCTGGAAAATAGGACCATATTATCGCTGATATGCAGTGACTTGCTATGCTTAAAGAGGGCACTTTCCATCGGCTTCTCAAGTGAAGGTGAAGCGTTGAGGTGAAGGAACGTTCTAGAATACGGGGGGGGGGGACTCCATTGACGCTCTTGGGAACGCTGTGCGATATACCGTCGAAAACAATAAATGCGGCACGCTCGGTTTGCTCCACTCACTTAGACGGCGGCGATCACCTAATCGGCGCCGGTCTCCGGAGTTCTCGCTGATAACGAGATCCGAACGTGACTCTCCGCTTTTGCGATCTCCGGGTCGCCTCGCTAGCAGCCTCTGCCGATTTGACCATCATTTGGTCGCCAGTCGCGAATAGTCGTGCCACAACTGCTAGTCGCCGGTGTGCCACATTCTTAAACCCTCAATAGCTCCGAATATTGCAGTGCATGAAGGACAACAGACTTCAATCCTAATATTGATATGTGGGGTTTAACGTCCCGAAACCACTATATGATTATGAGAGACACCGTAGTGAAGGGCTCCGGAATGTAGACCACCTGGGGTTCTTTAACCTGACCCAAATCTGAGCACACGGGCCTACAACAATTCCGCCTCCATCGGAAATGCAGCCGCCGCAGCCGGGATCCTACAAAACAATCGATGTATTTTGTTTGTTCACGCATTACTCGCATAAAAAAAAGATACTGCCCCAAAATGCCTGCTGCCTGTTGTCACTGACAAGTTATTAGAGACAGTTGCTTAATGTCACGAAAGAATGGGCAAAAGGCTGTGTCTTTCAGGAGGCGTCACACAGAAACCTAACAGTATTCGTGCTCAGAGTCAACAGCAAGCGAGCTGTCATTGTGCGAATCGCGAACGACTTTCCCACACAATGCTGTTCTATTCAACTGCAGACAGTTGCGAATCTTCCACCGATAGAAGAAACAAAAAAATGATCCGTTTCTTTTGCAAGAACTAAGTGTTTTCGACTTCACTGAGCATAAAAATCTTTGAAATATTTGCATTTATACGTCAATTTTCTCGCAGATAGGCTGGACGACCTTCAATGTTTCACCTATGCATTTTCATTAACGTTCGACGTCATACTGCTTACTGAAACGTGGTGCAAAGATAAAGATGAAGCCCCCCCCCCCCCCCTTTCACTTCTCATCAGTATATTTGTTTGAACTGCGCAATGCGTCGTGGAGGGCAGTATCATGTTACTTTTGTATGAAGGCGCGCAATGTGATATGCTTCTTGAATTTTGTGTGGTGCGTGATGATTTTGAAGTGCGTACAGTTCGATCCGGTAAACATCGTTTTGCTGTGTTTTATAGGCCACCAGGCAGAAACCTTGATGGCTTCTTTTGTTTCAATGAGGTGGTTTTGCGTTTTTCGTTGGACAGTGCGTATTTTTCGGTGTCGGGAGGGGACTTTAACATTGATATGGTCTGCAGCTCTACACCAAAACAAACTATGAAAGCAATTAGTTCATCAACTGGCTTTAAAAATGCTATTAGTTCGCGGACCAGGATTACAGAAAATAGTTGAACAAATGCCAACAATAATAACAACATTGTAGGAGTTTTTTCTGAGAATATCAGTGATAACCTTGCTATCATGTTTATTATTAAAATAGCATCTTACGAGAACGTAAGAAGCAGACGGTAGCCAATCAAGATATCTCTGAATCTAGCCTGAAAGTTTTTTGAAGCAAATCGCTTGGTAGGAGCCTTACTGAGATCCTTTTGATGAAAAACGTAGAGCACGCCTACAATAAATTCTTAGACAAAATCTTAGCTACTTATAAACGTTACTTCCCCGAAAAACAAGTTCCCTTGAACAAGAGAACCCCTAAGCCTTGGTTGAACAAGCACTTGCTCAACAAAATAAACATAAAACTAAACTTTATCACAAGTTTTGGTAACGAGAAAATCAGAAATTTAAAAGAATTTGAGGTATATTAAAGTCGAATAAATAAGAAAATTAGCTCGCGCAGATCACACTACTTACATACCGAAATAAAAACCAGCACAGATAAAACTAGCGCTTTATGAACGAAGCGGAACTTACTTTTGAACCATGGTAGAACATAGGCAATTGTTGGTAATCTGAGTATAAATGGGCGCGACCTATCAGGACCAGACGTTGCAGATATATTCAATGAACACTTAGTCAAAACACACATCATAAAATGTCTAGTGCTTTCATTGAACTTCTACCTGATCTGAATCCATACTCTATATTTTTTGAGCCCGTATGAGATGAAGATTTTTATTTAAATTTTTTGCAACTTAGAAACACTTCAACTCTTGATGTTGATGGTGTGCAAACTAGACCCACCACATGTGCGCTAGGTATTCTTTTTCCTTATACACTCACATATTGAATATCTGTTTTTCAAGTGCAATGTGTTCTCAAATAATGTAGACAGGAAAAGTCAGTTTTTTTGTTTATAAAAGGTGACAAAAGTGAATTTAAATACTACAAACCTACGTGTATTCAACCCGTAATATTAAAAATGGCTGGAAAAACTTATGCATTGTCAACTGTACGAATTTTCAGCAAATACAACGTGATTTCTTCAACTCAGTTTGTTTCAAGAAATATTGATGTGCAAAATTGGTATTACTAAAACGAAATGAAATCATAATATATTCATTTAAAACCTCATGCTGTTCTCGAAATGTTTGTTGATTTCAGTAAGACATTTGACAACATTCCCCATTTCACGGGGTTTGCGAAGTCACAATACCATGGAGTTCCTCGTCATGCACTAGATCTAGTAGTAAGTTACCTTAAATATCACACAGGTGCTTGTATTTGAAAGAAAAATGTAAGAGCTGAAGACAATTACTCAGGGCGTACCTTTGGGAAGTATGCTTGGACCCGTATTTTTTATAGGCTACATAAATAATTTATTTCATGTTTATCCAGATGCAAATAGCGTCCTATATGCCGATGATGTCAGCAGTGTGTTTCAGCTGAAGATATTATTGCGCTTGAGCATAAAAATGAACCAGTTTCTTATGAAAGTAAAACTCTGGTCGCTCCGTAATTATTTAAACATAAACGCTAGTAAAACGAAAGTGCTACTATTCGGACCTAAAATAAGCCTGTTAATAAAAACCTGGAGCTTAGGTAGGTCGATACGCGTATTGAGCGAGCAAACCATATCAAAATTCTCCGATTGAATTTTCCAGCAATACGCTTTATAACAAGCACACTGACAGTGTGATGGGTCTGTTATCTCGCGCAGTGGGTGTGGCGCACAGCGGCAAATATGTTCAACCATACAAGGTAAAACTCTTACCTTATAAGTCACTTTTCCATTCGCATCTTCCCTATGGATTATGGTATGGAGGACTACAACTAACACGAACTTGAAAAACTATACTCGATGCAAAAGAAGTATATTACATTAATTTTTAATTTTTGTTTAATGCTTACACAAGAGAATTGTTCAACAGGCTGGAAAACTACCCTCCATCGCCTCTACGAATTTAAGATAGCATTGGCGATCAGGCGTGTACTGAAAGAAAGTCAACATTTTTGTATGACTTCTCAAAGCTGCAGCCATACACTATTGTTTGATACACAAAATAAATAAACATAGAACACAAAATCTTCGAAAACAAACTACTTTAGCAGTTATTCTACATAGTTCATACATTACCCAATAATTTTGTGAAATCTGGCATACCTTCTTAATAGTACATGGATTCAAAATCTTGATATATTCATGTTTAGTTTTATTACTTGTTTGCAGTTGGTATACTGTTAATAATGTTACTACTTTCTTTTTCAACTTCGGATTTTCTTTTTGAGTTGACATGGCTGACTGTCATTGCTGTCGTGCTAAAAGGCGGATGTGGGCCTTTGGCAAGCTGTCTTTTTTGAAGAGCACCTTTTACTTGCAGCTGTGCTTCTTCAAACTATTGATGAGAAATAAATAATAATATTGTTATGGTTGAATTAAAGGATAGGTGGATTTATTTACAGGGTAAGGATGAAGTTCGGCAGTCGCGGTAAAGATAGAGTCCTCAGGCCACACCAGACAACGTCGTCTTTCTCTTCTACCTCTACGGCACGTATTACAGCCCGGCTCATACCGTAGCAATCCCCCGTTCACAGACGAAGCCCGCTGGGCGAGTTTATGTCACTGGAGGGATGAAACTTCTTGAGGCGAGCCACGTGCACCAACTGCGTTCGATTTGACCGACGAGAAGGTGTCGTCAAACGTGCCACAACGTACGTCAAGTCAGTCAAGCGATCTACAATGACGTAGGGGCCTGTGTAGAGTTCGATTGGTACGTTCTACAAGACCATTCGTCTCAGGATGGTATGGAGTCGAATGTCTGAACTGTGAAGTGCAGAGACGAAGCAACTCTTCCACAGCGTCCGCAATGAATTGGCGACCAGGGTGATTAATGATTACTTGAGGTGGACCATGACGAGTAAGAACGGAGCGTAACAAAAAGGCGACGACGCCATCAGCTGTAAAAGATATTATCGCAGCGGTTTCAGCGTATCTGGTAAGGTGGTCGACGCACACTATTATCCAGCAGTTGTTGTTCAAAGATCGCGGAAACAGGCCCAATAAGTCGATGCCCACTTGCTCGAAAGGCGTAGTAGGCGGTTCTAGGGGATGAAGAAGGCCGTGCGATGCACTGGTAGGTCGATTGTAGCGCTGGCAATTCTCGCAGCTCGAGACGTCTTGTTTTGTAAAATTTCGCATTCGGGGCCAGTAAAGACGCTGCTGCACTCGATGCAGGGTGCGAATGAACCCAAGGTGTCCTGACGTTGGATCATCATGCATAATATGGAGGACGTCGCATCGAAGACTTTGAGGTACAACCAGTAATTAACTCGTGCCGGTTGCTGAGTAATTCGTTTTGCACAACAGTCCATCGCGAATGCAAAAGCGACCACTGCCTGTGAGATTCTGAGCGTCAACGAACAATGGGTCTAAAGATAAATCATTCAATTGTTCTCGTTTGAAGATATTGGCGTCAGGAAACATGTGAGAGACGACAGCAAAACAGATGTCAAGGGTATCTGCACTGTCCTCCGTCTTAATCATAGGTAGGCGAGAAAGGCAATGAGCGTCCGAATGACGTCGTCCACTTCTGCACGAAATGCTGAAGTCAAATTCTCGAAGGCCAAAAGCCCATTGAGAAAGGCGGCGAGAAGGGTCTCAGAGGGTAACAAGCCAACATAATGAATGATGGTCTGTCACAATCGTGAATGGACGACCGTAGAGGTAACATCGAAACTTCTGAACGGCGAATACAGCCGCTAAACATTCTTGCTCTGTCACCATATAATTCATTTCAGCCTTGCTTAGAGATCGACTCGTATAAGCAACAATATGCTCTGCATTACCATGGCGCTGAACGAGCACACCTCCGATGCCAATTCCACTTGCGTCCCTCTGCACTTCTGTAGGAGCAGAAGGATTGAAATGACCAAGAATAGGCTCAGATGTTAGTAGAAATTTCAGTTCAGAAAAGGTGGCATCACAATCAGGTGTCCATTCGAATGGGTTATCTTTTCGCAACAAGCTCGTCAGGGGGTATACTATGTCCGCGAATCGGGGCACAAAGCGGCGAAAGTATGAACATAGGCCCAAGAAGCTGCGCGGATCCTTCAGTGTCTGGGGTGGTTTGAATCTGGCGACTGCTTCGATTTTGCGGGAATCCAGCCTGACGCCATCTTTGTCAACCAGGTGACCGAGGACTAAAGCTTTTCGTTCACCAAACCGGCACTTCTTAGAGTTCAAAATCAAGCCAGCCTTTCCGATATAGTCTAAAACAAGGCTTAAAGGGACGTTGTGCTCTTCGAAGGTACGCCCAAAAATGACGACGTCATCCAGGTAGCATAAGTACACCTCCCATTTAAGACCACGAAGGACAGAGTCCATAAACCTTTCAAAAGTGGCGGGGGCGTTGCAAAGCCCAAATGGCACCACATTGAATTGGTACGGTCCATCAGGCGTCACGAATGTGGTCTTCTCCTTGTCTGAAAGGTGCATAGGTATCTGCCAATATCCTAATTGTAGGTCTATTGAAGAAAAGTACGAAGCCAAGTGTAAGCAGTCAATAACATCGTCAGTTCTAGGCAGCGGATATACATCTTTTTTGGACACGGCGTTGAGTCTTCTGTAACCAACGCAGAACCGCCAGGCATCATCTTTATTCTTAACCAAGATGACCGGTGCTGCCCACGGGCTACACGACTCTTCAATGACACTCTTCTTCAGCATTTCCTGAACCTGGTCGGCAATAACTGTTCGTTCTGATGACGACACTCGGTAAGGCTTTTGTCGGATCAGATGAACAGTGCTAGTGTCAATCCTATGGTGAGCCAGAGAACATAGTAAAGGTAGTGGCCTCTCCTCTTGGTAAAAGTCAAACACAGAAGCATGTCGCCTCAACAGATGGCGTAATGTTTGCTGTTCGTGTGACCGCAAAGTGGCGCTAATCATGCCTAGGATCTGCGACTCGTAAGAGCAACTGCGCTTGCCAGAGACCGTACCTTTCTCGCTTTCATCGTTGTTAATGACTGCTACAGAACCTTCAGTGGAATCATCGAGGATGCCAAGCTTCATTCCTCGAGGGAGCACAACCGGCATTGGCGAACAGTTCAGTGCCCACAGAAAAGTTGCTCCTTCATCAACAAATACCAAACTATGAGGGACGAGTATGTCTTTCTTAGCACATTGAACGATGGCAGGTTCAACGATGGTGTCAAAAGATGTGGCAGATTCTGGGGTGAACACCGCAACTGACCTCATTGATTATGGCGGCACTGTCAGCTCATCGGAAACAATCAGAGCATCTTTCGCGGCCTCCGGCGCCTCATCGACGAGGGCAGGAACAATGTCATCGCTGACGGAAAGTTCACCGTTTCTACAGTCGAGGAAAGCACCACATCTTAGGAGAAAGTCAAGGCCGAGAATCACATCGTGGGTACAATGTTGCAGCACAAGAAACTCTGTTGGGAACACCTTTCCTGCCAATAAGAACTTGGCGGCACAAACTCCGACAGGATGAAGTACTTCCCCACCAACACCACGAAATCTTGTTGATTCATCCCAAGGAAACATAACTTTGCGGCCAATGCGACTATTGAAAGAAAGACTCATAACTGATATCGTAGCATCAGTGTCCGCCAAAGCACTTGTACAAAAACCATCTCTTTCCACACGTATCTTGTTCTTGGACAATATAACTGGCGGAGGCATCTGAGGCAAATCCTGTTGTGCGACCTCACAACTATCGGTCGGGCTGGCTAGTTTCCCGGTGGCGGCGGTGACGATAGGCGTCGTCCCGGCGAAGGGGAACGATGCAGTCGGCCAGATGGAGGCGTCAAACTACGGTCAGAAGCGAGAGAACTGCCACGGTGATTTCCCCGCCGTGAGGTACTCCTGGAAAAGGCGAGCCAATGACCGTTGTTGTGACCAGTGCCCGCTGGCGAAAACTCTGATCGGGAAAGATATCGGGATGTTGGCTCTCTCTGTCGACGACAGAACCGAGCTATGTGCCCGGCGATACCGCAACGGTAACACACAGGGGCTCGGCGGTCTGCATTGTACTCCTAGGAGGCATTGTGCTGACGTGGTGGTGGTACGGGTGCATCTTCGTTCGGGTCGTAATCGGTGTTTGCTGGCTGAGGGGTGTAACTGAAGCGGTCTTCGTACCTCGGCAGCGGGTAGTTATTGCGCTGTAACTTCGGTGGTGAGTGTGGCCTGTAGTTGCAGTCATCGTTGCCGGCTGTGGCAATAGATACAAAAGGGCGAGAGGGAGGCGGTGCGGGTGTAGGCTCGTACGGCGTCGGGCGAGCGTGTCGAGTGAGCTCTTGTTGAACAATCTGGCGTATTGTCGACGCGAGATCAAGCGGCGTGTATTTGTCAACACTTGCCACGGTGGTTACATTCGGTAGGCGGCCGAACTTGGGGGTGATACGTCGCATCTTCAGGTTCTCGAATGTGCGACAGTGGCTTATGACGTCGGTCACCGTAGCAAAGCTGTCTTTGCTGATGAGGAACTGATACACGTCCTCGGCAATGCCCTTCAACAGGTGGCCTACTTTGTCTTCCTCTGACATAGAAGGGTTGACAATCTTGCAGAGCTTCAAGATTGCCTCGACATAGGTCGTGCACGTCTCTCCTGGGATCTCAGCTATTTGCAGTAACGTTGGTTGCGCCTGCTTTCTCTTAGCTACGGAGTCTCCGCAGCACGCTCTTATTTCAGAAACGAAGCGATCCCATGACGGGAGGGCATCTTCGTGGTTCTCGTACCACCCGAGTGCTGTGTCCGTTAAGAAATATACTACAATGGTCAGCTGGGTCACCGCATTCCACTGGTAGTGTTTGCTCACCCGTTTGTAGTGTGTGAGCCAGGCATCCACGTTTTCGCCAGATTCGCCACCGAATGTGCGAGGCGCTATGAGATCCTGACGCAACCAGGGACCAACCGCACGCGAACCTGGTACTAGCGGTGCTGCTGGGACTGGTAGAAGGTCTACAGCTGCGGGGATCCGGTTTCCTTCTTCACCGTGAGACATCTCAGCTGCCAGTGGTAATGGGGGCAGTCCAGCAAGGCGGCGGCTTCGTCGTAGATCAGGTGCTTGAAGCGTCGTGTTGCTTGGTTGATTACCCAGCGCCTCCACCACAAAACTGGTACGGTTGAATTAAAGGATAGGTGGATTTATTTACAGGTTTATGATGAAGTTCGGCAGTCGCGGTAAAGAATGAGTCTGATGCTGATGCTGATAACCTCAGATGAATGGCGCTTACCCACTCAGGCGGATGGGCCAAGAACCGGGCGGCAGGATATTTAAATGAAACTAAAATGAAAATGAAGCCAATCTGAAAAAGTAGCTTGAAATAATACTACCAAGAAACAAAAATGTTTGCTGAGCAAGCGGTCAAACCATCTTTTGTTTTTGAAAGACATAACTACGAAATATAAACTAAAGATCTGAAAAGGTAGGGGTTCACTAGCATGGTAATCTTTTAGTTGCGTTTATGTAATCAAACACAGCGGAGCATACATCCCTGTGGCAGTAACCAAATGAAGTTCCGCCAATTGATAAAATTACTGGTAGATTTACTTGTATTCCTAGCTTTTGTAATGGGGCTACAAAAAATCTTTTTCTCTGATAAGAATAACTATGACAGAATAAAAAGAAATGTTCCATTGTTTCAATTTCATTGCACCAAATGCATAGCGGTGACGCCTTGAGCCGAGTTTTGTTAAGATAATAATTTAGTTGTGTAACTGCACAGCGCAATCTGGTATAAGTGACCTCTAACTGGCGAGATACACACCACTGTTCATTCCAGCAATAGCTGAAATGCTCGAAATCTTTGAATTCATCCAAATTACCTTTTCCCCATTGCAGGCAAACATTTCGGATCCTTAGCGCGGTTACGTAAGCCGTATCTGGCAAAACTGGGATGGTGGGCCCACCCAGGGATACTGCTGCTAAAGAGTCCGCCATTTCGTTCAAATACAATCCGCGGTGGCCTGGTACCCTAACAAATGCAGTGTTTTTACGTTTTTCGGTACTAAATGCCGAAACGTATTCATCAGCTCTGAATTTACTGCCGCAGAAAGTGCATTACAAACTGATAACGAATCTGTAATGATAACTGCTAATGATTCGCTTGAGGGTAATTTGCTTAGGGCAAATTACCTTCAAGCGAATGATGGAGTCCTCAGGCCGCACCAGACAACGTCGTCTTTCTCGTCTACCTCTCCGGCTTATAGTCTCGTCTTCCTCGTCTACCTCTACGGCTCACAGTCCGGCTCATACCGTAGCAATTTTATCAATAATATATTATTGTTGTTAATATTAATAAATAGCACTCGTAAGCTGAAAAACACTCGACAACTTAAAATTGATGTTTGTACAAGAAAAAATGATACAAATAGAAGAGCATAACAAGTGAACTCTACATCAATCGTTAGTAATATGCAATAAAATTCATCCAGTGTTAAAAATCGAACAAAAAAAACTTCACTTAAACGCCACCGTACGATGAACAAAATCAGACATATTTAACTCATGGTAATTTTGGGTGGTCGCTGGTCTAGCGTGTGCTATATATTTGCTGAGAACAGTTTCATTCTAATGTGGGCAATAACGGTTCAGTTCTTGCACATTGTGATGTTGAAGTCATCGTCAGCTATACTACTCAACACATTGCTTACCTTGTCTGCCACCGCCCCGCCGTGGTGGTCTAGTGGCTAAGGTACTCGGCTGCTGACCCGCAGGTCGCGGGTTCGATTCCCGGCTGCGGCGGCTGCATTTCCCATGGAGGCGGAAATGTTGTAGGCCCGTGTGCTCAGATTTGGGTGCACGTTAAAGAACCCCAGGTGGTCAAAATTTCCGGAGCCCTCCACTACGGCGTCTCTCATAATCATATGGTGGTTTTGGGACGTTAAACCCCACAAATCAATCAATCTTGTCTGCCACTGACGTATCTTTGTCGGACTTAAGGCAGAGGATTAGCACATCTTGCGTGTAGGTGACGTATGACTGATTTTAGGAATGGACTCAGGACACGAGTTCCTTTCTGGCTACCATCTCATGAGCAACGGACCGACCGAACAAGTCACGAAGCTTCGGTCTGCACGTTTTTTAACTGCCTCATGGATGTCGAGCATCGCGCGACCTCCTGATTCGTCTCATACCATGCGCGTGCCGTACCACTAAGGTATGGCTTCAGTGTGACCGCGCGACTCTGATGTCCTTCGAGAATTTGCATGAAATTTCGTGCTTGAGAGACTCGCTCGACTTCAAAGAGCTTGATTTGAGCCACACGGAAATTCCACCACCGATATTGTCCACGAAGATGTTCGCCAGATGACACGTGTCAGAAAAGCCCGTACCTATCTTCGAGCTGATTTGCGCGCAAGCATTACTGCAAGCCCCGCAACCCATGACCAAAAGTTATTATCCACCATCTCAAGAACTGCTGCGCGAGTTCCGCAGACTGCCTGGATACACCTGTACACACGAGTTCACGAGCACCCATCGAAATTCGAAAAGTCAAGCGTGTGGCGCACGTTTGCCAATCTACCACTCTGCTTCAACCTCGCAGCAGTGGTTCAATTGTGTCGTTCCTACTACTACCAAAAAATGGGGCTCCAAAAGTTTGACTCCGATGCTTGTCGTCCACGAGAGGGAAAGCAGCCGAGAGAGATTCAGCATTGTCTGCACAGGCAACGCTCGTTGTAATACGACCAGCTCGTCCATCTCGAACCGTTTCTGCCGACTGTACGGTCTCCTTCTTCACAATGGCGACAGTCTCGATTGCCCCATCCTTGAAAATTCACGTGACCTAGCCGCTGCCCTACGTTTTCGGCTTCCGTGGCAATCAGCACGTGAGCTCAAGAGGGGCAAACTAATAGGAGTGATCACGTGCGGTAGTGCCACTGACCACCGGACTTCAAAACATGCTCCACAGTGACAATCCGACAGTGACGAAGATGACAATAACGACAAGAATAACCGCTGTAATATTGACGATGGTGGTGTCAACAACAATCACAGTGGTGATATTCATGATGATAATAAAAATAATGATAATACCAACGGCGACAGCTACTATTTACGTTAAAACAACTTGTCGCTTTCTTGTTAGATCATTCTTGGAGGTGTCCTTAGTTGCGTCAAACCTTGCTACTACGATGTTTGCAAACATAAGTGTCTCATGCCACCAATGGTGGTGCCTCGCGCCCTCTTGTGAGAGTAGCTATTCTCGGATGCCAGCGTTTTCAGTGCTGCAAAAACTGCCGGGTTCGAGACGGTGCAACGAGATTACAGGAGACGGACTGCAAAGTTTGCGAAGTCAGTGCACCGCCTTCATGCTGGTTGGCTGCACGAAAGTGGGGGCCGCTGCTGAGATGAAGAGCCGATTTTTTGTAAGGCCACCAACTTCAACAAAAAACATGTTACTGGATGAATTCATTTCGGAATGGTCAGTGAGGAATACAGCAAGATGCCACTGTATGAAGCACACATAATGCGCCGCAAGGGAAAACCAGACTCAGCCCCACAGAAAGAAATTGTGTTTGTTCATACGGCGCCATTTCAGCGACTCTAGTGGAGTGCTATTTCCATACACGTGAGAATACTATTGAACTGTGCCGTTTGCATACGTGATATTGCAATAAGCAAGAATTTTACGGATTTGTTCAAAGTGTCTTGTTGAACTGAATTTCGAGTTCCATTCATATTGGGCAGCCGGTTTTGTCATAATTTAATGCATTCTTTTTTTTCTTTTTCAGACTCCTAGTCCCCCTACTCTGGACAGTGTCATCATTAGTGCGCATCCGGTAGGTGTGTCATACCAACCAAAAGTATGAGATATTGGACGCAACACTAAATATTTACGTATATACCTAGTATGCATTGAAAGTTGGGCAGATGAAACCAGAAAAAAGGACATGTATATTAGCTGCACATGATATACTTTTATGAGGTAATTATGTACGCATGCCATGACAACACGGCGTGAAAATGGGGACTTAAAATGACATAATATCCTTTCAAAGAAGATCTTCGTTTAATGACCTGTGCAATTTTGAAATTCCAAAATGCCACGCAAGAAACAGCCGTTGTCAATACGCGGCCATGATTGAACGAGCTTTAATAGAGGTGCTGTTTATGTCGACAGTTGCGTCATAAAAAAAGGACAGCCACATCGTTTCAAACTCTCCTTCATCTACAGCTTTGCTCCTAAACTACGTGCTCCCATTTTTCCAACACGGCGTAGATTAGCACTGATGGGCGAGAGAGTGAACAGAGATATTAACAAAGTAAGTATGTGGGGCCTAACATCCCCAAAAATCAAATTAATATGACAGACACTGTTGTGCAGGGCTTCAGAAATTTCGTCCTCCTGGGATCCTTTAACAGGCACCCTATGCTGACCTCGTGGGCCTACAGTATTTTCGCCTGCATTGAAAATGCAACCGCCGCACCCAGCATTTGATTCTGCAACCTGAAAGTGGGAAATAAACAGAGAAGCAGGGGGAAGAAGTAACAGAAAGAAAGAGAAGGAGAAAAAATGTTTAGGGGAAAACATCCTCGCTTTATGGGAGCCAGCGTACTCACCTTCTGAAGGTGATCGCTAAGGTCTCGTGAGTCCAGACTTCCCTAGCTATAAAAAGTGGGCCTTTGTGTACTTTAGAGTGAAGTGATGAGAAAGGTTAGTGAAAGTGCAGAGGGGAAAGATAAAAAAGAAACAGAAGGAAGAAAAGAGAAGGAAGAGAGGCAAGCGAATGAGAACGAAGACAGAGGGAGAAAGAAAACGCAGAAAAGCAATGAAAACATCTAGAAAAAGAAAGTGTATGAGGGCAGAAAACAGAGAAAGAAATAGAAAAAATACACAGAGATACGCGAATACACGAGCAACGCAGATCACTTATGGAAACGTAGATAACAGAATAGCAACTAGTGTGAAAAACACAGGCGTGAGGATAAAGGCTAACTTACCCAGACCCAGCTAGTTCTCACAACCTATGATTTGACACAGCCGCTAAATTATCTACGAATACAAAGCATGCAACTAATGAAGCACGAAAAGATTCATGTGCTAAAGTAATGAACAAACGCAAATATAATGAAGATAACTACAAACGAAGCGTAAATAAGTCTAAGCAGCGCAAATTTTATGAACGACAAGCAATGATGACGCTGCCTATACTATAGCTTAGGAGAGAAAATTCACCTCGCAGTTCAACGGTGAGGTCAAAACATTATAATGAAGAAGTGTCGCGCTGTTGACATTCAAATATAAAAGTGCCCTTTGTATTTCCTAATGCCACTCCATATTTTTATTACACAATATTAAGAAAAATTTTAGGGCTCGTTTCCTTTAGATGACGCTGTCTTAATTGCATGCAAGAAATAAAGAAGCGAAATAAGATATCGGGTTTGTATGGTCGTATGATAAAACCTTAACGAAAACCAGCAGATAGTGAAGTAGGCATTGTGCGGGTATTGCTAATTGTAGTTTTTAAACTAAAGGGCAGCGCCGTTCTGGCAGCCATATCGCAGTCTAGATAATTCCACTTACAGTGCAGCAATACAGCCAAATGCCACCAACTCACTTCTGAGAAATTGTAGTGCTTATATTATTCATGCCTGAACGGCGTAGTGTTCTCAAACATACAGCGTGCGAGTACATGCAACCTGCCCGGAAATTGCGTCTCTGGCATGATATTGGTAATAATTTTTACTGAAACTTTGTAATGCTTCTAATAAAAGGGTATATACAATGGCACTAACGTGTGTGCTCTGATTTGAAATATTAAATTGTCATTCCTTACTTTTTTCAGCCTGCACAACCATTAGGACCCTTTCCTGATCCAAGTAGGGTACGTGTTTCATGCGCTTACTATTTGAGTTCCTTTTTATCCCGTACGTTCCGCAATTTTTAGGAATGAAGTGAGAGCCTGGAGAACACCGTTCTTATAGTGTCGGAATCACACGAAATATGAATTGGGCGTGAAACATGGCCGCAATGAGCCGCGATAAGTTGCTGCTAATATTCAGTTATTCGTTGGTACTCACTTTTCACACGCCCGCTTACGGGCATGCGACGTTGCTTATGACGCATTGAATGTAATCGCCTGACCAAACAATTGCCCGAATTAAGGTACAAGTTTACATTCTTGCAGCCCATTCTTGCGCCATGTATTTTTTAATGTCAGAAGCCTCCTTTGAGCCAGATGTTGAAGAATGAGCGTGGCAAGTCATTTGCCTAAATTTTTACTAAGCACTCACTGACAATTAACGAGCGTCTCACAATGATTCCATAGTATATATTCGACACCACACAAACGACAACGGTGCAAAGACAGAGCTCTATACAATATACGATTTCATTGATTGACATGTGGGGTTTAAGGTCTGAAAATCACCATATGATATGAGAGGTGCCATAGTGGAGGGTTCCGGAAATTTCGACCACCTTGGTTTCTTCAACGTGCACCGGATGGATGGATGAATATGGCTGCACCCTTTAGAACGGGCGGTGGCTAGCGCCACCAAAAACTATAATTTTTTTCTTTAAAAAGTGAGTTTGAGGATCCGTACTTTGCAGTGAAGGGTTCCATTTTCACTCGTGCCTTGACTTTAGCCACCAATCAGATAACCTCCTTCTAGCTAAGTCTACCCGCTTAAAGTCTATTTTACTCTCCCGTTCCCTAAACCTCAGTTCTTTGAAAAACTCTGCGCCATCATCCTGAACTATAGGGTGAAGCCCTTTACAGAACATTATCAAGTGTTCGCCAGTTTCTTCTTCCTCTCCACACGCACTGCATACTGTGTCTACCCCTCCGTATTTGGCCCGATATGTCTTGGTTCTCAGTACTCCCGTCCTGACCTCAAACAGTAAAGAACTACCCCAAGTATTATCACAGATCCTTTCCTTGGCAATTTCCTGCTTAAAAGTTCGATAGATCTCTAGTGCGGACTTCTTAATTATGCCCATTCTCAATATGTCAGTCTCCGTTTTCTTCACTTTCTTCTTAACCGATAGTTTTTTTCTTGGTTTGGCCACCTGCTGTTTTCTAAGTATTTACCAGTCAATTTTGTGGTTCGCTTCCTCCATTTTGTATCGACATTCTTCATGTATAAGTAGCTGAAAACCTTCATAGCCCAACTTTCCTCCCCTATTTCTCTCAACCGCTTCTCAAATTTTATCTTGCTGCTAGCTTCCCTGCCCTCAAATGATGTCCATCCCACATCACCTTGTACTCCCTGATTTGGTGTATTCTCGTGAGCTCCTAGCCTACCTATTCCACGTTGCTTAATTTTCTAATCTTGCTTGAACTTCTGATCTCATTCACAAGACCGCATTGCCGAACGTCAGCCCAAGAACCAATATATCTTCCAGATTCCTCTCACAGCATCATACCTATTGTAATTCCACAGTGCCTTATTTTTTATCACTGCTGCATTCCTGTTACCTTTAGTCGTCACGTATATTTCGTGTTCCCTCAGGAACTCGGTGCCATTGCTTATCCATACGCCCAGATATTTGTATTCATCTTCTATCTCTAGCGTGACCTCCTGTATTCAAGGCTCACTACCTTCGTTGTCATTAAAAATCGTGACTGCAGATTTTTTCTTACTGAATATAAAATCTAACATATCTCCCCCATTACCGCAGATGTCCATCAATCTCTGCAAATCTTCCTTGTTGTTGGCCAATAGATCTGTATCATCTGCGTACATTATTGCTGGTAGTGCGTGATCAATGAGTTTTCCTTGTTTGACTAAAGAGAGGTTGAAGCCCAGTCCACATCCTTCTAATTTGGCCTGTAATCCTTGTAGGTACATCATGAATAATAAGGGTGACAGGGGACACCCGTGCCTAAGCCCCCCCTTTTACCTCTGCAGGCTTGGATACCTGTTTTCCCACTTTATAACTACCTTGTTTTCTTTATAGATATCCTTTAAAAGATTAGTGACTACTATTCCACGCCTAGTGTGTCCAGTCTTTCTCACAATTCCTCTTGAACCACGCTATCGTACGCTCTCTTGATATCCAAAAATGCTGGCCACAGGGGCCTGTGTTCCTTTTCTGCTATTTTGATGCACTGCGTCAGTGAAAAGAGGTTGTCTTCCAGCATCCTGCGTTTCCGAAACCCATTTTGCAGTTCCCCCAGCACCCCCTCATCCTCTATCCATGCCTGCAGTCTTTCCTATATAATCTGCATCGCCACCTGCAGACCACTGATGTCACTGTTATAGGACAGTAGTTGTTTATGACAGCTTTGTCCCCCTTTCCTTTATAGATCATGCTTATCCTGCTAAGTTTCCATCCGTCGGGAACTTCACCATCCAATATTATTTTGGTCACTGCCTCTCTAAAAGCCTGCTTAGACTTCGGACCTGATGTCTTTATCACATAATTGGATGGCCATCTGGGCCTGTTGATGTACTACTTGGAACCCTTTTCTCAGCCCTTTCCCACTCTCGTTGTGAAAATGGAGCCATTGCACCACTTGGTTCGTCCTTGTCTATTATGGTGCATAAAGTACTTCTTTGTTGAAACTTTTCTGTAACCCTTGTTCTTATATATTCATTAGCTTCGTCCTCTTCTAGCCTAGCACCTTGGGCTGTAGTTATAAAACTCTGCTCTAGGCTCGTATCATTTCTTAGGGAGTTTAGATGGTTCCAAAATGTCGCAGCTGCCTTTCTATCTTTTTAATGTACTTCTGCCAGCCACTCAGCTCCCTTTCTTCTAATCTTTTCATTGATCAGAAGAAATGCGTCCGTTCTACAGCTTATAAAAATTTCCCATTTTCTTTCAACATCATCTGTCGGTTCACCCCGCTGCTTAGCATGTCTGTGTTCTCTAGAGGATTCCTGACGTTTCGCTATGGCTCTCTTATTTTCCTCATCCCTCCAGCTTTTGGGTTTGTGTCTTCTTTTCCGGGGTGACTTGTCACGCGTCTTAGGAAGCTCTAGCTCAAAGAGTCTAATTAGTTTCGTGTATGTCCACGCTGTTTTATTATCTACCGTGATTACTTTCTCAATTTGATAGATTGATATGTGGGGTTTAACGTCCCAAAACCACTATATGATTATGAGAGACGCCGTAGTGGAGGGCTCCGGAAATTTAGACCACCTGGGGTTCTTTAACGTGCACCCAAATCTGAGCACACGGGCCTACAACATTTCCGCCTCCATCGGAAATGCAGCCGCCGCAGCCGGGATTCGAACCCGCGCCCTGCGGGTCAGCAGCCGAGTACCTTAGCCACTAGACCACCACGGCGGGGCCTTTCTCAATTTGTTTAGTGGGTATTTCAATTTGCCTTTCTGGACAAAAATTTCTCTGTAGTTGCTCATCTTGTCTCCTTCCCACTTTCAGTGCTCTTCCTGGACTGAGGGCCCGACCAAACTGCCTGCATTTCAATTTTTTTTTTCTGAATAAAGTTTCTTCCTCCTCCTCCTCCTCCTCCTCCTCCTCCAAAACTTAGCTTGATACGTTTGTGATCACTACCCAGACTTCTGGAGCCACCTTTATCTATGTGCATTCCCCTGAGCTTATCATACATCCTAAGTGACATCAGTGCATAATCTATCGTCGACTGCGGCCTTCCTACCTCTCATGTTATTTCCCCTTCACCTTTCTCGGTACTGCTGCAAATGATCAAATCAAGCATTTCACGCATATCCATGATCATTTTGCCTTTCGGGTCGATATACCCATCTATATCTTTTATGTGCGCATTCATGTCTCCTAGTATAATTATCTCGCACTCTCTTTCTAACTCCTGAATGTCCTTTGATATACACTCTACCATTGCCTGGTTTTCTTCTCTGGCCTTTGCCCCCGTCCAAAAGTACACGAAACCAAGGAGCGTCATTTGTCCTGCCACTTTCCATTTTAGCCATAAATGTTCCTTGCACTCCTGCTTGACCCTTTGCCAGTCTGTGCTTTTATGAATGAATGTCCCAACACCACCCCCCTTTCTGCTGCCTTCTGTTCTATTAAAAAATTGCTACGCGTAGTCCAGATTGTTCGGAGGTTCTCTCCATCTTTCGGAGGAGACTGGTAGCTCAGCTACTTTCGTGGTAGCTCAGTGGTAGAGCATCGAACGCGTTATTCGAAGGTCGCAGGTTCGGATCCTGCCCACGGCAAGTTATCTTTCCACCCACTTTTCTTTCTTCTCGTTTGCGTTACAATTGGCCTAATAACTTCCCCTATACCTTCCTTGGCATAATTGTCGGTTAGATCTCATTAATATTGTGTAAAACACAAAAAATGGCAGCATATCCACTGAGTGAATGATGGAGAGTGGGGCGAAGCATTTGTCCGTCCATGCGTCCGTCTGTGTGACCGTCCATAAGTCTGTTTGTGCGCCCGTCCCTGCGTTCTTTCTTGCATCCGCCTCTGCGTCCGTTCATGCGTCCATCCATGCATCTGTTTGTGTGTCCGTTCGTTCATCTATTCAACACTCCAAGTCCCACCATCTCGCATCTTTTTATCATATATTCCCCATATAGAAGCACCGCCATCCAGCGGACATTCCAAGGACTAAACGAGAGGTGGCACACGCACACTTTCTTTCGGCCTGCACTTTGGGTCCACTTCCCACCTCTAACCACCTCGAGTTCATGGTATATTCTAGTTCACTGTATTCATGGCACTGCGACCAAACGCTCGCTAAACCTTTCGAAAACCAAGGAGGTTACGTCCAGCGAGTATAACGTAGCAACCTTTCCCTGTCAGATAGGGCTCAATTTACATGCCAATGGCTGCTAATGAGAAATGAGAGACAGGAGAATTCGGCTTTTACTTTCTTACGGCTTGCGCTTCGTATCTACTTCTCATTTTTAACCACCTTGAGTTCATTCATGGTATATACAAGTTCATTGTATTCATGGCACTGCGGCTCAACGCTCGCTAAACCTTTCTAAAGCTAAGGAGGTTACACCCAGCGAGTATAATGTAACATCCCTTTCTTGTCCGATAGTGCTCAATGTACATGCCAATGGCTGCTAATGGGGATCGCAGCGTGCGCGTTGACTAAAAGCCGAATGCTCATGATTCTCATTCCCCATTAGCAGCCATTGGCATGTGCATAGAGCACTATTTTTTATTGTTAAACAACGCACAGAAGAAATCTCTCACTGGCACCACCTTGGAGGTCAAGTATTATACCTATTTCGGGTATGTGCCACTGGTGGTTACATACGAGGGACGCCCAAGCCACGCCATAAGGAGCTTCGCCCCTAAAAAACGATCCCTTAAGTATACACTTGTTTCCCTTATTCATTAACGAGGGTCTCGTACTGGCAGACTTGGTGCCTCTAGGTTGTATACAGTGGACTACTGGTCAGCTGCCAGTTAGTAATAAGTTCACGTCCTACGTGACGCCAAACAGGCTAATAAAGAGTGTACCACACGCGCCACCATGGCTACTAGTCGCGCTGACTGACACTCCCACGTTTAACTTGACATAGATACCCTATAAAGTGGCTGGGGAGATAGCTGTCGTGGTAGCTAAGAGGTAGAGCATCGAACGCGTTATTCGAAGGTCGCAGGTTTGGATCCTGCCCACGGCAAGTTATCTTTTCACCCACTTTTCTTTCTTCTCTTTTACATTACGATTGGCCTAATAACTTCCCCTATACCTTCCTTGGCATTATTGTCTGTTAGATCTCATTTTTATTGTGTAAAAGACAAAAAACGAGCCCCCGTTGCCGCTAGAAACCGTATACCATCAGCCTCTCTTCCCTTAGCTATTCTTCTATTTCTTCCCACTTCAGCCTGTTCCTACCACCCTGCATGTTAATATACCCTATGTCTGAATTGGCTCGGCGCTCGTGGCTACGTCTATTTATGCACCGGACTCTACCTATCTTAAATATTGGTGCCACTTTGGAATCGTATCTGTCTATACCACCTGTCGAAAAGTCTCCCTGCTTGTTTTCCTCGTTACTAGCTATCCTGCACCCCGAAAGGCCCGCTTGCCCCCCAAAAAAGCTAGTGCGTCCTGCAAGTCGCCAACCCACCTCAAGACATAGCCGCCCATTGAAGTGAATTCTGTCTCGTTGAAAACCACCCCACCTATGCACCTCTCTGTTTATTTCCACCATCTGAAAGCCTTTCTCTCGACTCATCCGCCATATCTCTTGGTTTGCCTTGACAACCGCTCTTTGCAGGTTGCTATCACGCACCGGTACCTCCGGTATTGTGTATATCACTACCTGTACCTTAGGAGAAGTGGCGCGCATGTCATCGACGCCTTTCGCCAGTGTGGTTGCTTGTCCTGCTTTATCGTCATTTAAAACATCGTTTAAACCACCTGAAATTATCATGAGGTTCCGTCTATCAGCCGTAGTTTTGAGTTTTACGCTCGCTTGCCTCATGACTGCTTCAAGCTTGCGTCCTGGGAACGCCCCTAATGCAACCCTCTTGTCACCTCTTACCCTCTCTTTGATGGCTTCTGCGCATTGATTTAAATTCGAGTCCCCGGCGATTATCACAAGTTGTGACTTT
The DNA here is from genome assembly GCA_013436015.1 of Rhipicephalus annulatus. Lineage (NCBI taxonomy): Eukaryota > Metazoa > Arthropoda > Arachnida > Ixodida > Ixodidae > Rhipicephalus > Rhipicephalus annulatus. The sequence continues at coordinate 200,398 of WOVY01012890.1, read as the reverse complement.
TCAGCTGGAGCGTCCTGCATCTGGGGGCTACTTGCACCTCTGACGCCGGTGGACTTTGTCCCCTCCCAGCCCCACCACTACCTCGCTGAAGCTGGGCCTTGCGACAATTGAACCGGCTGAACCTGTTTTTTCTAAACTTGCTTTCTCTTCGTTCTCCCTCACTCTGGTTGCCGGTTCCCTACTGTTCTCTCCGTAGGCCGCTTCTTTGTTCAGCTTCACTAGTGCTTCCTCGGCGGACTTCAGTCTTTCTCCCATCGCGCTCGTTTTCTCTTGCTATGTCACCAACGCAGTTTCGAGCTCGGCGATTCTCATCAGCAGTTCACTCTGGGCAACCATCATCTTCATTTATTCCTCGACATCACATGCCTACACTTCGCGTCAGCCTCTTCTCCATCCGCTTCTACGCTTGGGTCCACTTTCAAACCCACTCCACATCCTGAACACTTTACAGTCTTTTTAACCATGTCTTTCTGACACCAATTGTCCCTATACTCAATAATTACTAAACTCAAGCCCTGCACTACAAAAAAAAAGAAACTCTAAGCTCTACTACGAAAATTCGCATGTTCAATGTACGCGCACCTCCCCCACGGGTTGGCAAAAGAAAAAAAAAACAACAAAGAATTCAAACACACACACCCGTCCTAACTAATAAATATTTGGTGACCGGCGCCCGAAAAAGCCGTACCTTAAAATAGGTGTTACGAAGATTTCAACCGCTGCCTTATAATTATAAAGACAAGCTCAAAACATGCAAAAACACTTATCTGCGCAGTCGTTCGGGAGCGCTCAAAAAACACGTCTGTCCACCGTGACAGCCCGAACCGAACGTCCACACAGTGGAAATGCAGCTGCCGCACCGAAATCTGAGCACACGCGCCTACAACATTTCCGCCTCCAGCGGAAACGCAGCCGCCGCAGGAGGGATTCGATCCCGTGACCTGCAGGTCAGCAGCCGAGTACCTTAGCCTCGAGACCACCGTGGCGGCGCAATATACGATGTAAAACTTATGATAAATACGCCTACTGAATATCGTGAAACGGAACTAACGAAGCCAAAGACGTTTTAGCAGCAAAATATTGATTTGAAGCCCCGTAACACTCATTAAATTAAAATAATGCAGCGCATGAAGAACAACAGACTTAGATCCTACAAACAAGTGATGTATTTTGTTTGTGCACGCATTCCTCGCATGAAAAAGAAGATACTGCCCCGAAATGCCTGCTGCCCGTTGTCACTGACCAGTTACAAGAGACAGTTGCTTAATGTCGCGAAAGATATAGCATAAGACTGTATCTTTCAGGACGTGTTGCACAGAAGCCTAACAGTATTCGTGCTCAGAGTAAATAGCGAGCGAGCTGTTTTTGTGCGAAATGCGAATGACTTTCCCGCATAATGCTGTTCTGTTCAACTGCAGACAGTTGCGAATCTTGCCGCGATACAAGAAACAAAAAAAGATCCATTTATTTTGCAAGAAGTAAGTGTTATTGGCTCCACTAGACATAAAAATCTTTAAAATATTTGCATTTATACGTTTGTTCTCTTGTAAATAAGCTAGATGACCTTAAATTTTTCACCTATGCAGTTTCTTCGATGTTTGACGTCCTACTGCTTATTGAATCGTGGTGCAAAGATAAAGATGTGGCCCTCCCTTTCACCTCTTATCAGTATATTTGTTTAAACCACGCATTGCGTCGTGGGGGCAGTATACATATATTAGATTTCTGCTGTATTAAAGGCACGCGATGTGAATTGCTTCCTGAATTTTGCGTGGTGCGTGATGATTTCGAAGTGCGTACAGTTCGATCCGGTAAACATCGTTTTTCTGTGTTTTATAGACCACCAGGCAGAAACCTCAATGTCTTCTTTTGTTTCTATGAGGTGGTTTTGAATTTTTCATTGGACAACGCGTATTTTTTGGTATCGGGAGGAAACTTTTACATTGATATGGTCTGCAGCTTTATAGCACAACAATCTATGAATGCAATTATTGCATTGAAAGGCTTTAAAAATGCTCTTAGTTCGCAGAACAGAATAGGAGAAAGTAGTTGAACAAATGCAAACGATAATAACAACTTTGTAGGAGTTTTCTGTGTGGATATCAGTGATCTTTCTATCATGTTCTTCATTAAAATAGCATCTTAAGAGAACGTAAGAAGCAGCTGGAAACCATTAAAGATATCTATGAATCCAGCCTAAAAGCCTTTCGAACCGAATCGCTTGGCAGGAGCCTTACTGAGATCCTTTTGATGCAAAACGTAGAGAAAGCCTACACTATATCCTTAGACAAAATCTTAGCGACTTATAAACGTCTCTTCCCCGAAAAACGAAATCGCTTGTACAAGAGAACCCGTAAGCTTTGGATAAACCAGGACTTGCTCAAAAATATTGAACTTAAAAATAAACTTCATCACAAGTTTTGGTAAAGAGAAAATCAGAAATTTAAATGAATTTGAGGTATATAGAAGTCGAATAGATGAGGAGATTAGCTCGCGCAGATCACACTACTTACAAACCGAAATTAAAACCAGCACAGATAAATCTCGCGCTTTATGGACGAAGCGGAACTTTACTTTGAACCGTGGTAGAACATGGACAATTGTGTGTAATCTGAGTATAAAAGGGTGCGACTGAATTTTTACCTTATCTGAATTTGTCCTCTATATTTTTTGAGCTGGTAGGGGTTGAAGATATTATTTCAGTTTTTTTTTGCAATCTAGAAATACTTCACCTCGTGATGTTGATGTACGCAAATTAAACCCACCAAATATGCACTAGATATCCTTGTCCCTCATATCACTCACCTATTGTATCTCTGTATTTGAAGTGCAATGTTTCCTGGAAGAATGTAGTCAGCAAAAGTCAATGTTTTGTTTGAAGAAAGGGGAAAAAATGATGTTCAAAACGACATACCTATACCTATTAGGATGGTGTTTTCAAAAAGGTTGGCAAAGCTTATGGTTTGTCAACTGTACAAATTTGTAGAAAAATACAACGTGGTTTTTTTTTATCAGCTTGGCTTCAGGAAGCATCAGTGTGCGGAAATGGCATTATTAGAATAAATCGAGTTCATAATCTCTAAATTTAAATACACAACATGCTGTTTTCGGTTTGTTTGTTGATTTTAGTTAGGCAATTGATAACATTCAGCGTTTCACATTGTTTGCAACGTCACAATGCTATGGATTTCCTGGTGATGCAGGGGACCTGGTGAAAAGTTACCTTAAATATAGAACACGTGGTTGAAATTGATAGAAAGTTCTCAGCGCTGAATACTAATAGTTAGGGCGTACCTTTAGGAAGCATGCTTGAACTCCTTTTTATAGCCTACATAAATGATTTAATTTGTATTTATCCAGATGCTAAAATGGCTTTTATATCGATGATGTCAGCAGTATGTTTCAACGGAAGATAGTATCACGCTTGAGCAAAACATAAACTAGTATCTCACGAAACAAAAACTCTGGTCACGTCATGATTATTTGAAAACAATGGTAAAAAGAAGGGGGTACTATTCAGACCTTAAAATAAGCCTGTTAATAAAAACCTGCAGCATAAGTATGGTGATACTCGAATTGAGCTAGTAAACCGTATCAACATTCTTGGAAATAATATTTCCAGCAACATGCTTTGGAACCAATACATTGACACCGTGATGGGTCAGTTATCTCGTGCAGTAGGTATGGTGTATAGTGGCAAAAATGTTCTACCATACAGAAAAAACTCTTAATTTAAAAATCCATTTTCTATTCACATCTTTCCTATGGCTTAAGGGTGACTACAACTAACAAATACGTAGCGGTGTTGGATAGTGGTGGGAACTTGGGTAGCGGTGACTTGGGTAGCTGTGTTGTACGCGTAGATCGCAAACGGAAGAGCCAGGTCTCAGTTCGTTTGGTTAGATGCCACATGCCTAACGAGCATATCACCGAAGGTCTGATTAAGCCACTCAATCAGGCCATTCGTCTGAGAGTGGTAAGCAGAACTCAATGGGTTCATCCGGTGTACAATACGGCACTGGCGGATAAGTGCTTGAATTACGTCAGATAGAAATACACGGTCCCGGTCACTGAGGAGCTCACGAGGAGGGCCATGACGTGACACTAAATGATGGAGAATGGAAGCTGCGATGTACTGAGCGGTCGCCGTAGGATGAGCAGTGGTATCGGCGTACCAGGGAGGGGGACCTACAGCAACGATATCCTACCAGTTACTTGCTGTGGTCAATGGCAGTGGTCCATGAAGGTCAATTCCGCCATGATCGAATTGGCAGTCGGGGCACGCAAGCAGATGTAGTGGAGCTGCTCCTGGAATCGGTGGCTGTTTCCGTCGCTGACACTCGCGGCATCCGTGAATATACTGTCGAACAACAGTAAATATCCCACGCCAGTAGTACCGCTTCCTTAAACGTTCGCAGGTCTTAAAGACGCTGGCGTGAGCGCATTGCGGGCCGAAGTGAAATGATGCACAGATTGTAAACCGCAGCTTTCAGGGAATAGCGAGCAGTCACTTCCTACCCATCTGGTGCTAATTGCGCCGGCACAAGATGCGACCTCGAATGGTGAAGTGCGAAGCCTGGCGTCACATTGCTCAAGTGGTGGAAAGTGTCGGTACTTCAGATAAAACGTCCAGAAGCGAAGTTATCCATGGTTCATCGCGCTGTGCAGAGCACCTTATATCGATGTCAAGAGCTGATAGCGCGTGCTCGATAGAGGATATAGAGACAGCCTCAGTCGACAGTCTTGATCGCGAGAGCGCATCAGCTTCGGCATGTTGGCGGCCGGAACGGTACACGACGCAGATTTCATACTCTTGAAGTCGCAGAACCCAACGAGCAAGGCGACTTGCTGTATCCTTCAGTGACGACAACCAACATAAGGCACGAATGTCTGTAACTACAGCAAACGTGCGGCCATATAAGTATAGGTAAAACTTGACAAGCGCCTAAAGTATGGCTAAGCACTCTTTTTCGGTAACACAGTAGTTTACCTAATCCTTGTAGAACGTTCTGCTGGCCTAGGTGGGGACATACTAAATGAATTCATGCTTGCGTTGAGCGAAAAATGCGCCGAGACCGACGCCGCTACCATCTGTATGGATCTCAGTAGCAGTCGTGAGAACATAGTGGCGCAATATAGGCGGTGATTTCAAGAGACGGTGAAGAGTGGGAAATGCGTGATCACACTCGGAAGACCATGACTACACGTCGTTGGCACTGCTTAAAAGTTCGGACAAAGGAGCAATTATGGAGGTAAAGTTGTGCACAAACTCGAGAAAGTAGAAGCATAATCCTACGCAGCAGCGTAGCTGTTTTACAGTCGTCGGTTTGGGAAATTCAGCGACAGCGCGTAGTTTAGTGGGGTCGGAAAGAATGCGATCCTTTGATACGATGTGACCAGGAGTGGTGAGCCTCTGATCAGTGAAATGGCATTTTTTTTTTAGATTCAGTTGGAGCTGCACATTTTTCAGACACGTGAGGACATATTTCAAGCTTCCAAGATGTGTTGCAAAGTTGGGTACAAAGACGACGACGTCGCCAAGGTAGCAGAGGCATATGTTCCATTTAGAATTCCGCAGAACCGAGTACATCATGTTCTCGAATGTGGCCGGCACGTTGCAGAAGCTTAAGCGGATGACATTAAACTCATTTAGCCCGTCCGGTGTCACGAAGGCTGCTTCTGGACGATCAGCGTTTGCTGAGGGCACCTGCCGAATATTCCGAACCCAAATCTAATGATGAAAAGAAAAAAAAAACTCGGCACCTTGTAGGCAATCAAGGGCATCATCAATTCTGGCGAAGGGTATACGTCTTTGCGAGTGATCTTAATTAAGCGCCTGTAATCCACGCAGAAGCAAATTGAACCATCCTTGTTCTTAACAACAAAGACAGGTGATGCCCATGGACTTTGGGAAGGTTAGATAACGTGGCGCTTGAGGATATCGTCAACATGTTCGGTGATAACCTGATGTTCCACGGCGGAAACATGGTATGGTCACCCTCGTACTGGTGCGTTGGAATCTGTGTCGATCCAGTGGAAGAAATAGGAGTTCAGCCAATGGTAGGTTGGGCAGCGTCAAAGAATTCACGGAACTGGTCGAGCAGCTGGAGAAGCTCCGAGTGTTCAGATGGCGATAGTACGGCGGCGATCGATGAATGGAAAAGCTCGGAAGGTGGTACACTGGAAGGTTTGAAGGCATTGATGGCATCGCACTCACCGGAACAATACGGTGCCATGGTAAAAATTTGTTCTTTATCAAGGCAGGCACGTGTCCAAGAAATTCACCTTGAAACAGTTTGACGGGATACGCAAGGGGATTGATGAGGCAGAGAACACTGTTTTCTTTAGAAATCGAGACGGTTGAATACGACAGAAGAGGTGATCTTCGACTAAGAAAAAGGCTTGATGGTTCAAAGAATGCAGATTTGTCCCCAATGCCGTCACAGAACACGGGGAGCGACATAGCTGGTCTCGGAGGAATTTCAGTGCGTTTTTTGGCGATAAGTTTGTGTACGGCGGGCTGAATGCGGTCGGTTGGTTGGCCGTAAAACAGGACGAGTTCAAGTTCCGATTTTGCACAATCAATAGCGGTGTAGATACGTGTTAAGAAATAGCATCCAAGTATGATGTCGCGTTAGCATAACGAAAGGATTATAAACTCAACAGTGTAACGGTCCTTCACGATGATCAGTCGGACAGTAGAGGTGGCTACAAGCTGAATCGGCTCCCCATTCGCTGTTTGCAAGGACATCATATCAAGAGGCGTAGTCACTTTTTGGAGGTTACGGCAAAGTATAGTGTCTATCACGTAAACGACAGCACCAGTATCGACTATAGCATATGCAGGAGTACCTTCCACAAAAACTTCGACAATATTCGACGGCAATGTCCTAGGACTTGAGCAATTCAACAGAGCAGTTCTTGCCTCCTGAACTTCGGCGATTAGATTCCCACGTGTTCAGGAGCTGGCCAACGACTCATGGGTGACAAGAAGCAATGATGGGAAGAAGGTGAGTGACCAGACGCAGTACGCGGATATTCCCGTGAAGACGAGCCTAACTGGGGTCCCAATTTTCCAGACGACATGCAGTAAGGTCTAGGAAACAGTTTTGTGTCCGCGTGTCTGTGTATCCCGGCCCGCGACGACGGCAGTATCAGGCGATGTGGCCAGTACCGCCGCACGAAAAACAGATGAGCCTGTTATCGCGCGTTCTCAAATTATTGGCGACGAGGGGAGCAGCCCATGCGGCGTACGGGTGAGTCGGGGCTGGGGGATGCAGCAGTCCCTGGAACGGCGGGAGCTGGTGTAGCTTCTGCCGATTTAGTGCATCAGCGTAAATGAGAGGCGCGGTGACGGGGGGCTGCCGCAAAGGCACCGGCATAGCCTCAGAAATCTGCTCCTGGATCACATATCACAGCATGGGAGCCAATGGTGGTGGGTGTCGCAGTGGCTGTTGCTGCGAGAGCTCCTGGCGTTGAGCTGAAAGCAGTAGAGAAAGCTGACAAGCCACTTTCTCTCACACGAAGTCTTTCGTTTGTGCAAGAAGGTTTGTCTGATCAGTCATGACGTCCAGTGCGGTCACTGGTTAGATTGTCTGGAAAGAGCGCCACGTTTGAGCTCATTGCCTCTGCAATTCTTCATAGCTCCGACACCAAGTTACCACTACGGCCACAGTGCTCGGAGACTTCGCGAGAAGCATCTGGAAAACGTCATTGTCGACGTCCTTCATATTGTGCTGTATCTTTGCACTCTCGCTCATGGAAGCATCGACGCGACGGCAGAGATCGATTGAAATCTCTATATACGAGGTGAAAGTTTCACCTGGCTCCTGTGCCCCTTTGCGCAGACGTGTTTGGGCAAGTAGCTTCCGTAAGGCAGGGGGACCAAAAACGGCGCCTATTGCCATTTTGACGGCGAAACAGTTCGCGAACTATGTTTCGTGGTTCATATACCACAGCTTGGCCGCGTTGGTGAGATAAAAATTGACAGTGCTGAACTTAGTATCGTCATCCCACTCGTTGGGTCCACTGACTTTTTCGTATGACGACAGTAAATCCTCGACATTCTGGTCTTCGGTGCCCGCAAAGATCGGCGTGTCTCGCTGGAGAACCGGACCAGGGAAAGTAGCGCCCACGGGAGGTACTGCTTGTTGGGCAGCGTCAGCCTGCCTGGTCGACAGAAGGGTGCGGGTTGGGAGTTCCAGGTCATGGACGATCTGTTTACCCAGCATGATCCGTCAAATGTAGAGGTTTATTGGGCGAACCAACGGGTAGGCGGAAGATTTGAGATAGCCACAGGACGAGGAAGATGGTGGGGCTCGAGGGCCAATCACATGGTGCCTTTCTCTACGATGATGCTCCCTGGTGTTGTCATTATTCCTTCAAAATATAATAATATAAATAATAATAATAGTGTTGTTAATAATAAATAGGAATCCTATGGTGAAAACCATTCGACAGCTTAATAAAGACGCCTATGAAAACAAAGTTAAACAAATGACGCTGCCAAAAAATAAATATTGCGATAATATTAAAATGCATGGTTGCAAATCGTAAGCTTAGCAGCCAGCTCTTTAAGATCTGATATGCTCGCAGCTTCTGGCGAACAATTCTTTTGATGGTTCAATTTGCATGTAGACTTGGTGGCGCACGACCGTCGCACAAAGAGGTCGCAGTGGTGGTCAGAATTTGCTGACGCACCAATTTATCCTCCTGTTTTGTCTTGCTCAAACCACCGTCATAATAAGCTGATGTGGTCAATAATGCTTCAGTTTTTACACACATTATGATGTTGAAGCCATCGTCAGTTATAATATTGAATACATTGCTTACACTGTCTGCCACTGGCATGTCTTTGTCTCACATGTGGCAGAGGATTAGCACATCTTGCATGTAGGTGACGCAAGACTCATTTTAGGATTAAATTCAGGACACGAGTTCCTTCTTGGTACCATCTTGAGAGCAACTGACCGACAGAAAAAATCGCGAAGCATCTGTTCAACTTCTTTTCAACTTCCTTATCCGTGTCGGGCATCATGTGACTTCCTGATGCATCATATCACGCGCATGCCATACCACTAAAGTACCGCTTCAGTGTGACCACGCGATACTGATGCCCTGATATGATACTGATGATGATGATGCCCCGATACTGATACTGATATTGAATTTGCACGAAAGGTCATGCGTAAGAAACTCGCTCAACTTTACGGAGCACGATTTTAGCCACACGGAACTTCCACCACCGATATTGTCCACGAAGATGTTCACCAGACATCACGTGTCAGAAAAGCGCTTACCCGCCTTCGTGCTGACTTACGCACAAGCATTGCTGTAAGCCCCGCAACACATTACCAAAAGTTACTATCCACCTTCGCAAGAGCCACTGCGCCAGTTCCACAGACCGCCTGGATACAGCTGTGCGCACGAATTCACGAGCACCCGACAAATTGTGGAAAGTCAAGCGTGTGACGCACGTATGCCAAGCTACCGCTCTGCTTCAACCTTGCAGCAGCGGTTCACTTGTATCTTCCTGCGATTACCGGAAAATGTGGCTCCAAAAGTACAGCGCAATGCTTGTCATCCACGCGAGAGAAGGCAGCCGAGAGAGGTTCAGCAATGCCTTCCCAGGCAGCACGTTTTCGGCTTCCGTGAGCAATCGGCACGTGAGCCCAAGAGGGGGAAGCTTATAGCAGCGAACTCGTACGGTAGTGACACTGACCATTGTTCTTAGAAACATCCTCCATAGCGACAATCTCACATCCACTACGATGACGGTACCGACAAGAACAACCGCGGCAATTTTGACGATGATGGTGGTAGCAACACCAATCTTGACGGCGATGTATACGACAATAACAATGACAATTAGGATGATACCAACTACGACAGTGATTCTTTACCCTCAAAAAACTCGTCGTTCCCTTTTTCAACTATTCTCCGATGTGTCCTTAGTTGAGTAGGTACCGTGGTACTAATGTTTGCGAGCACCAGTGGTGGTTCCTCGCGCTCTCATAAAAGAAGAGCCTTTTAGATGCGGAAGCATCTTATACACGCGCCTTGTAGTGCGCCGTCCGCGCCATCCGCACCGCTTCTCGAACATTCGACAGCTGACACGCGCGCATGCGCCGTCGCGCCGTCGCCCACCATCTGTGCCGCGCGCGCTTCTCCTTCGAGAACATTCGACAGCTGACAGCGCATGCGCCGTCGCGCCGTCGCCATCTGTGCCGCGCGCGCGCTTCTTCTTCGAGAACATTCAACAGCTGACAGTGCATGCGCCGTTGCGCTGTATATATACTCAAGGTCGGCGCTCGCTCGCTCAGTTGCCGCTCATCGGTTGGTTTGTACGGCGCGTCGACGTCCAAGGTCGCGGTGAAATGAATTCCAACGAATCCACAAACACAATGATCGACGTCCCTTCGACCAGCGCCGTCCTTTCGCATACGTGTGTACGTGCTCACTCATTTAACACCCCCTCCTACAACCACGTTAATCAATTTAGCCATCGACCCAAGTAAGTCGCAGCTTAACACCCCATTTCACAACCACGTTAACCAATTTAGCCATCGACCCAAGTAAGTCGCACTTTAACACTCCGTTAACCAATTATATGCTCCGCATCCTCCTCAGTGTTCCCCCGAGGGAAGCTGCGGGCAATTTTTTTTGACGGCAATTTTTTTGTGTCCCGAAAAGTGCCGGGCTTCAGACTATGGAAAATTATTGCAGGGCGTCTTGACTGCCAGAAGGTGGTAGCGGCTGCTAAGATTCAAGTTCCTGTAAGAGCGGCAACTTCAACGAAGATGATGTTACGGTGAAAACTTATTTAGGATTTGTCAGGGAGGACTAGAGGGAGATAACACTGCAAAGAGCCCACTGAATACGTCAACTGGGCAAACCAGACTCAGTTCTACCCGAATAACTTGCTTTTGTTCAATACGCGCCATCACAGCACGGCTCTTGCCGACTGCGATTTATATATTCGTGTGAATATCATGACCTTTGGGAGTTGCATAAGCAATATTGCCATTTGCACAAATTATACGGCTTTGTTGAAAGTGTCTCGTTTACTCTGTTTACCGTGAGCACGCGTTTTTTTTAATTTGATGCGTTTTTTATCTTTTTTTTAGCTTCCTAGTCCCCCTAGGCTGGACAGTGTCATCATCGAAGGACGTCCGGTAGGTGTTTTATACTAACAAAAAGTTTGATATCTTTGATGTAAAACTATCTTAATATGTAAATAACGTGTGCGTCGAAGTTTGAGCAGATGACAGAAGAAAAAAGGACATTTATATTACCTGCGCGTGGTATATTTTCTTAAAATAACTATATGCGCATGCTATGACAACACAGGGTGAAGACGGGACTTAAATGACACAACCTTCACTCGAAGAAGATCTTTGATCAAACACCTTAACAATTTCGCATTCCCAAAACTCTACGCGAGAAAAAGGAGAGGTCGATGTCCGGCAATGATTGCACGAGCTTCATTAGAAGAGGCGTTTATGTCGACCGTTGGGTCATAAAGAAAGTACTAGCACAAGCTTTCATAGTTTCCTTCATCTGTAGCTTTGCTCCTAAAATACGTGCGCCACTTTTCCCTACATAGCGAGAGAAAGAACCTAGATATCGACTATGTATGTATGTGGGGCTCAACGTGCCAAAAGCACCATATTTTTCTGAAAGAAGCAGTAGGGGAGGGCTCAGGAAATTTTCTTCAACTGGGGCTCTTTAACGCGCACCCAAACGTGAGCCAAGGGGTCTACAGCATTTTTGCTGCATCGCAAATGCTGCCGCCGCAGCCAGGATTAGATCTCGCGATCTGAGAGAAAAATTAAACAGAGATTCAGAGAGAGAAAGTAACAGAAAAAAGAGAAATAACAAGAAAAAAGAAAAAAAAATGTTTAGGGGAAAACATCCTGTCTTGATTGGAACTAGCGTGCTCACGATCCGAAGGTGAGCGCTAAGTTTTCGGCTGTCCAGGCTTCCTAGCGTCGTAAAAGCGTGGCCTTGTGTCGTTTAGAAAGAAGGGGCTGGGAAAGGTTAGTAGCATCGAAAAGCGTGGCTTTGGGTAGTTTAGAATGAAGGGGGTGGGAAAAGTTAGTGAAGGTGCAGAGGGAAAAACTAAGAAAGAAAGAGCCAGTACACAGAGGGAGAAAAAAAATAAATGAAAGCAAAGGAAGGAAAAGTAGGAAGAAGAGGCGAGCGAATGGTTACGAAGGGACTGGGAGAAGACAAATTCAGAAAAAAAACAAAACATCTCGAAAAAAACATCTCGAAAAAGAAAGGGTATCAAGACAGAAAACAGAGAAACACAGAGGCAAAATGCACAGAGATACGCAAAAGCAGGAACAACGCAGATCACGTATAGAAACGTATATAACAGAATAGCAACAAGTGTGAAAAAGAGAGGCGTGAGGGTAAAAAGCTAACTTAGCCGAAACCAGCTAGGTGCCCAACATGCACCTGTGCTGTGACACAGCCGCTAACTTATCTAGGAATACAAAGCATGCAACTAACGAAGCACCAGAAGATTAGTGGGCTAAAGCGATTCACAAGCACAAATATAAGGAAGAAAATAACGAACGAGGCTAAATACGTTGATGCAGCGCACATTTCATAAATGACAAGCAAGGACCACGTGGCTCACATTATAGGCTCGTGATATAAAATTCACCTCGCAGTACAACGATATGGTCAAAAACATATTATGAAGATGTGCCTTGAAGTTTTTATCAAATGATTGAGCCGTTGACATTCAAATTTAAAAGGCGCACTTGGTATTTCCAATGCTGCTTCGTATATGTTAATTACAAATTAACAAGTAAAAATTGCAGGGCTCCTTTCTTGTATGATTCAACCTTCATGACATTCGAGAAATATAGAAGCCAAATAAAATATAGGGCTTGTTGGCTTGTCTGGTAAAAACCCAATAAAAACCAGCAAATAATGAAGTAGGAAATGTATAGGAGATGTTAATTGTAGTTTTTAAAGTATGTTTTCGGAATCGCAATATAATTGTGGTAGTAAAGTGAGTGGAATAGCAACTTTTGTCGGCTAGGACTAAACTTGCTACTTTTTTATTACGCGGCCCATGCTCTACAAAGTGAGCTATGGATGCGGCCATCCCCTCGTTGTTTAAAAATTTTTTTAGAATCCCCATCCTGACCCCGTCAGTCTTGATACATTAAGGTGGTAGTGGAGAGTTGAGTAGCTCTCCGCTTCACAAATTATTCCGTAATTCTCACAGTTGTATAAGTGCTCCGCAGTTGCTGTCGTGGTGCTGACTAACACCCCAAGGTATACAAGCACATAAATACCTGAGAACGTAGAGAAGGGACTTAGCGGCAGCGTAGCTGAATTGTTAAAGCATCAGATGCAATATCTGAAGCTGTACCGGCAGCAAGAGGGTTTTTTGTCGATGGTACTTTTGAGGTCGTACAAGAGAACTAGTACAACATGTTCAAAGGATTACTTATCGACATTTCTTCTTTGGTTGCATATATTCTGCTGGTTTTCTTAAACGTTTCCTTCTGCAAAGAAATCAGCTCTCGAACTTTCCTTTGTCGATCACTCATAAACAGTGTTTCATTTGGACAGAATCGATGACTTTGGGTAGGACGGGACCGTATACTGGGCGACGGCCTTGTCAGTAAAGAATCACGTGTTACGTGACGTAAGCTCGCAAAAGAAAGCGTTGCGCACTCTCTGGCGTCGCCATCAGTGGCCCTGAGTAGAACTATAAGATTTGCATGCATATAAAACACTACAAGGTTTGCATGCATATAAAACACCACATGACGTGGACGAAGGGACGGTCGGTACCATAGCTCAACCGGTACAGCATCGGGTGTATAATGTAAAGGCTGAAGTATCGCTCCCTGCCAGGGGTAAGTTCTTTTTTTGTCGGCTTTATAATATTCACATCAATTTTAGTTGCTACAACACTCCTACATCACTAGTATTACCATTCCTTCAACTCTTCTTAGCTTCGCTATGTGTTGAGTTTGATTGAGGTTGTGTCATACTTGGAAACTATGCCTTTGATAGGCAAAATATTGTGACTCGCACAAAATATACAGATTTGTTTCTATTTGTCTGGTTTACTCCAACATCAAGTTCGGAATATTTGCATGTGTTTATCCGTTTTCCTGTGCATTCTTCATTCAGATTCCCGGTCCCCTTACTCTGGGCAGCGTCACCTTCGGCAAACATACGGTATTTTATCTTAATACAAAATAGGTGATCGTTGATGAAAAATGAAACTTTGACTATCTACCTAGTTTGCATGAAAAGTTGGGGACATGACAAAAGAAAACAAAACACCACATTATATGCGCATCTTCTATTTTATTCAAGTAATTACGTGCAGTGCGTGGTCACACTGGAAGAAGACGGTGTCTTAGAAAATTCCAGACATGCGGCTTAGGCACTGCACAGCCAAGCTAAAGCTGGAAAAGCAGCTTTTCAGAGCCTTTTCAAAACACTCATTGTGTAACTACGGCAAGCACACTTGCTCGATACCACTAGGGCATTATAATAAACTTTTGTGTAGTAGGCTGGCATTGGCTACGCTATTTTTGTATTCTTCTTAGAAGCGTGGTGTCTGTTAAACACTTGCAAAAAATTTTGTGCCAATTGTTTATGCAGTGGCTGACGTCGATCAGAAATTATGGCTGTAGTGGGTATGCGCCACAGTTAGCAGGGGAACAAGGACGAGCGTTTGTAAAGAGTTGGGGCATTGAACGGCTCCTCGTTACGCTAATCGCTTTGTGCGACGACTGGTTCTTCTTTCGCTGCTTTGAAACACTTTATAAGTCGTAATAACGCGATTGATTTCCCGACATCAAACCCGCGTAAGAAAAGTTTGCAACAAGTCACAAGCACCAGCATAGCTCAGTGGTAGAATACTGGGCTGGCACCTAGCAGACCCGAGTTTCGAGCCCGACTGTATCTTTCGCGATAGGTTTTTTTTTTTTCTAATGTCGCGCGATATGGTTACGGCCATCGGCGGCGGTGGAGGTGGACAACTGCGCGTTGCCCGAGTTGTAATCTCATAAAACTTTCGCTGTAAAATGACACAGTAAACATATTAGCAAATGTTCGTTCAGTAACCTTCAGAGCTTCTATTGCCCAAAATGCCTTACAAGAAAGAGCGGAGGCCTATACTCGGCTCTCAATTCGCGAGTTTTAATAGACGAGCTGCTTAGGCCGAACGTTGGCTGAAAAATCATAGAAATGAACATTATAAAACGAATCCAATAGAAATGAACAACCTTAGAACGAATAAACAACCATAGAAAAAGTGAGAAAAAAAGAAAGAAACGGTATAATTGTGATGGAGAAACAGAGAAAGTTATGTTAAAGTACTCTGGCGATATTAGAAGCAGCGTAACCAGGCATGCTAACATAAAACAGATAAGCCTTGTGTTATACAGATTGAAAGCGATTCTAAAGGATAGCGAAGGTGTCAAGGAGGAAAAAAAATCACAGCATATCCTCGGAGTGAATAATCATTGGTGGGGCGAAGCGTTCGTCAGTCCGTCCATGCTTTCGGCCGCCCATTAGTTTTTGCTTCCATCCGTCCTTGCGTCTATCCATGCGTCCTTCCATTCGTCCGTCCATGCGTCCGTTCATCCGTGTGACCATTGATGCAGCCGTCCGTCCGTGCGTGCGTCCCTCCATTAGTCCGTCTGTGCGTCTGTTCGTGCAGCAACCCTCTGTCTGTCTTTCCATCCATCCGTCCGTGCATCCATCAGTCCGTCCGTCTTTTTGTATGTCCATTCGTCCGTCCGTCTATCTAGTGAACACTCCAAGTAGAGCCATCTTACACCTTTTTATCGGGTATTCCTCGTATACAAGTGCTGCCATTTGGCGGACATTCTAAGAACCGCTCTTTTGGGTATGTGTAACCGGTGGCTACATACACCATCAAAGAATGGGCACACCCACACCCTATGAAGCTTTGCCCCTAAAAGGAGATCAAAGAGATGGTGGGAGCAAATATATAAGGAAGCGTAGAAAAATAAAAAGCCAGGATAATGAGTATGCAAAAAGAAGAATAACAGTAAGAAAGCAAAAAATACAGGGAGCAACATTAACAAAAAATAGTGTAAAGAAAGAAACAAAGAGACAAATAAAACACCATGCCAGCGAACAACGTACAGCAAAGTTGTAGCGATTTCTGGAAGAGTGGCCCTTCTACAGCCTGATTTAGTTCGGGTAACTCATACTAGCGGACTTGCAGGTACCAACTGCACAATAATTCATCATACTTTTAGTGTTGTAGGTATGCATTTACTATGCCTTTATTCTTCATTCTTCGGAGAGGCGTGGTACCTGCTATGCTCTTGCAAAAAATTTTGAGCAATATTTTTATGGTGAGGCTGTTTTTATGGTAGGCTTTTGTAATAAGTTGGTGCGTCTCATGGCGCACTCGTTAGACCTTTCAAAATGCGTGACGCCTGGTTGCTCCTTTGTTGTTCTAGTACGTTTTATTACTCGTATGAACGCAACTCCTTTCCCGACATGAAGCCTGCAAGCTTATTTTCCAACGGAGTGGCAAGCACCGGCCTGCTCCTGTCTTCTTGTGTCCGCTGTTGCAAAGACTACGTTTTTTTTCAGTTGGATAAAAATAAAACCGCAGGATATTCACGTAGTTAGTATTGATGAATGGGCGAAGTTCCGGAGGTAAATTGAAAACCGGCAATTTCATTCAAAGCCATTCCAGTGTTTTGAGGAGCCTGTGCCTGTGTACATTTGTGGCCGATAGCATGAGGAACGCGTGCGGTTTGCCCAGCTCGCGAATCATGGCAGAGATTTTCTTGCGGCGTTCTTGCCACCATTGCACCGTGTTAGCTACGCACCGCATGAAGTCCAGGTCTCGGTTGAGTGCTTCGTGCATGAACTCACGCCCGCTGCACTGGAGTTGCTCCCGCTCGAACGAGCTGGTGGTAGATGGATAGACGGTTGCTTGATCCTCTTTTTTGTAACGGGGCTGTAACATGTGTGCCACAAGACTAGCAAGGAAAAAAATGAAAAGAAATATGTCTTTTTATGTTGGCCTAGTGCCTTATCTACTTGAAGAAATTGATCGTATTCTAACAGAAAAAAAAATTAAATTATCTGTTTCTTCTCTCCGCATCTTCAGGGAGACAGACCTCGTTTTTTCACAATTTCTGTCCTTTATCTCTACTTCTATGCCACCAATACTCTAACCGCCTCTTACTTGATTCTATCGCGGAGGTCATCTACTTCACATATTAGTCCCTGAAACTCAAAGTCTTATGTAAGATTTACCCACACGTATACCTGGGTGAATACAAGGAGGTTATTAAGAACTTCTGGAGTGGCGGTCCCGCATTTCCGCATATGTATCGAAGTGAAGCCGTGGCGTTGTTCAGAGCAAATGAAGGTGATCACTGCCTTGTAGTGCCGTAATGCTTTGGGGACTTAAGGCTGTGCGTTTCTTTATCGCTACGAAAGCACTTGTTCATTACTCTTAGGAGGCGAGAGAACGTGGGAGCGACTTTAATGCACATCTGCTTTAACCTTTTTATCTCTTGGTGTTTGGACGCGTTAAAAAAAGAAACGCCAGGCCTGCGCAGAACACGCTGTACAGGCACAGCGAAAGCTAGAAGAGGGGCCTTTAGGAGCCTTTTCGAAACACTCATTTGGATGCTACAAGCACATTGCTGGGTACCCGCAGAGCCATAAATATTCATAAATTTTGTGTAGTAGGCCAGCATTCGTTTGTTTGTTTGTTTTTTAGAATCATGGCTCATACCCACTCAGAGAGATTGGCCAAGCAAGTGTAGTGCACTTTTTCTGTGAGCATTACAACCATTTTTAAGAAAGAATTTGTATTGTAATGTAACTAATGTAAAAAAACCACACAAAAGGGGAGGAAAAGAAGGAAATAGAAAGGTCAATTTTAGAGATGTTGAAATATCAGGTGTTCAGATGGCCAAACAGCTGCATTTACTTTACCTTAGCCTTCAGAGTGAACACTTTTTTTGATACAAATAATAAAGATTTCATCAAGGATGACAATAGTACACGTTTGGATGCATCTATAAAATCGCAAATGACTATAAAAGCATCACTATAACAATGTCCCAAAACTGAGGCGCCAAATTCAGTACAGTTTCCGCCATCAATGTACCGCCTATTCTCATAAAGGAAATAACTAGAAGTATTTTTCTAAGTATATAGTATCAGTTACAAGACAAAAATATTGTTCAATTCATTCTATTTCTCCGCACAATGCGCAGAGCGGTGATATCACGTGAGCAGCTCCGTGTAGATATAAATATAAAGGGGTGAAACGGCATCAAAGTCTAGTAAGCAAAACTTCAAGCTCCCCGGACTGACTTCACTAGGGTCGCAATGGAAACTTGAGGTGGTGATATTCTGTCCATGTAGTTATTGTTTCTATCATATTAGTACAGATAGCTGAATCTCTATATCTTATTGCGGTAATATATTTAACTTTGGCAGTACAAACATATTGGGCCATCAAGCGTGGCTCACTCCGAAAAATCGGCCAGTTCATTTAACTTTACTTCGCAATGGCCTGGAACCCACAGAATCTTCAGGTGTCTCAACTGCCGTAGTAAATAGGTTTGGAATATTCTTAGATTTCGAGAGTTCTCGGATGCCATCAGAGCTGCACAAAATTAAAGAGAACCAGTCATTAAGACTGCGCAGTTTTGATTTCAAGGAAGTTTTTGAAGTGCTGAAATAACAGCCACTAGCTCATCTTCAAAAACTGGAGTAAAATCAGGCAGTTGCACTGAGAAGGACCAGTCAATGTAATCATAGGCAGTGCCTACACCTGCCTTTCAATTATTCACTGAAGCATCTGCGGCTATTATATTATTTGTTTCTGCATGCTCCAGGTAAGCTATTTCAGAGAATGGAACTCGAATAGAATTTTCGGAGAATAGAACTTGGATTCTCGGGGAAAAACATTATCAAAATCAATCATACCATTACAAATCGAGTCATTAGTCACAATTACGTTTCTACTGTTCACATATACACTTTGTAGATTCTTTTGTAATGTGAAGAGGTTCATTAGTCAATAAAGGCAGCGGCGAGACTGCGTGAAGAAGGTGAAGTTACTCACCACCACTCTGAGGCTGCCGAGACAGAGTGCGTTGCCTTTTCAACTCGTCGTAGCTCTGACACAAGCTGAAGACTTCGCAAACTGCGCTCGAATGTGACAAGGTCAAACACATCCTGAAGGGCATCGACGATGGCGCATATCAAGTGCTCTTGGCTAGGAATCCGAGCACAGTTTCTGAAGTCGTCAGCTTGTGTCAGAGCTACGACGAGTTGAAAAAGCAACGCACACTGACTCGGCAGCCTCAGCGTGGTGGTGAGTCAGCGTCCAGTTTTTCATTGTTGATTCGGCAAGTCTGAGCCTTCGGCCGTGGGGAATTTGCCCGCCAACTTTCCCTAGTGCCCTTTACTCACGAAACAACCACCCGTCTACCTACGCCACACCTCCACCAAATGTGGAGAGGTTTATAAGTCGCTAACGGCAGTGGCGAGACAGCGTGAAGAACCGTCCAGAGATCGGCACAGCAACAAACCGAAGCATCAGCCGAGAGAGCCGGGCGTTGGCGATGCTTCTCGCAGCAGGCACATCTTCTTCTCCACGGTAAAAAAACATTATCTAGGGTATGTGAAACAATGGCCATAGAGCAAAAAAAAAGGCGTCTGGATCTGAGATAAAACTAGATTGAGATTTTCTTGCCGGTAAGCTATAAAATTTCAAAAAATGATTGTACAGTCAAAATGCGAAATCTACAAAGTAGTGTGGGAAGGCGTGCTTTTTGATACAATATGTTGATAGTCATAAACCTGGGGAGTCCCAGACGTATACGCAGTGCTTCTCGCTCCAAGACAACAAGAGGTTTTGTTTTATAAGCAGGGCCACCCGAGAACAGTATGCATCTAATTTGCAAGGTTGGGCGCATGTAAGTCTTGGGCAACATTATCAAAATGTGCCTCCGTAACGCGTATTTATTGACTAAACAGTTTGTGCAGTAAGCCTGAGACCTGTTGTGCTTTCGCAGCTATATACTCTGTATGTGGACTTCAATTAGGCTTGTTTTTAAATTGATCCCCAATTATCGTATAGAGTCTACTCTCTGATTGGGTTTAGGTTTATGTAGTATTGAAATTGAGTCTGCAAGAGGAAACACCCATAGCGCCCTTTTCCTGACATTTATAGACAATTCAATCAAATTTCTATCATACTATTGTATTCTTAAATTTTAAGGTATAGTGAGTAAATGTCAGAGTGAGCAGCGATGAATGCGACGTAATCAACATAAAAGTAAAGTAACTTACTGTCCTGTTGGAATCATGGTCATTAACGCATTGAATAAAAACTCAAGATAAGACGGCTTCTTGGGGGCCTCCACGTGTTTGTTTGATTTTAGATGAGGAACATCCATCTTTGACGCAGTAACATTGTCTTGATTTTAAAATTTCTGCCATCTGCTCAATAAATGATTGTGGTAAATTTATTCTCCCTATCGTATTTAACAAAATGAAGTGCTCCCAACTATCATGAGCTTCAGCTATGCCAAGTCTTACTTACACAGTGTATTGTCTTCTTTTTCGAGCAAGCTGGATTTGGCTGTATAAATCACCATGTGCACACTAAATAAAGCAATCACGGCGAGAACTATTTTTTTTTCAGTTTTAACACTACGTTGCCTGCTGTCCAGATACTCACCCTGCCATGTAGGATCAACTCTATTAGTTTTATCATGTTACATGCTAGAGATATGGGTCTGACATTATCTGCTGTAAATCATAATCCTGGCTTTTTTAGTACAGGAATCACCTTCGCTATTTTACGATCCTGCGGTATCACTCAGAAAATAAAGGACTTGTTTATAGCATCAGTGACACCACTGGGCGATAATTTGAACAGAATTTCCTTCATAGGATCTGTAATTCTATCTTGGCCAGCAGCGGCAGAAGGTAAATGTCTAATTACGTTGAATACTTCAGTTTGTGTCACTTCGTCAAAGTCAGTAGTTGTCATGGACTAGTGTCTGTTTGGCAAGACTTAAGTAAATATGCTTTCCCGACCTTTACCGATTGTCTCTAGAGATAAGGTCCTTTCTTGCGCCGACAGACTATCATAGGCTTCATTTACTGGCGGGGGAAAGATTTCGCGCGCTCTCAATCTCGAAACAGTGCTTTCATATGTTTGGGCGTCTACACGTATTCATAACGCCTTCTGCCAATTCTTGTTGAGCTTGAGCTACCGTTCGCTTGAAGCCCGCTGCAATAAATTCATAACATGTCAAATTTTGGGGGGACTGCTTATGTATGAGCTGCTTCCAATCTGCCTGACGTCGTTGGTGCTTTCTTGTACATTCATCATCTCACCAACGGCTGCATGCCCTCTTTGTGGATGCACAGTAAATTCTCCTCTTTTTGTAGGCTCTTTTTATGACTGAAATTCTCTTCATTGCTTTTGTGCCGTCGCTCTCTTCCGACTGAAAAGCCAACGTTGATTTCAGGTACTTGCTAAATTTAGTATATTTAGAAATACTCATACATTATAACATGGTGGAATTGTCGGACAAAAAATATCAAAACTTATCGGTAAGTCGTGAACGTTGGTGGCACAGTCAAGCGCTTTTCAATAAGTAGTGATACCTAAACTGACAAAACTTATATGTATGACTGACCAAGAGCGATTACGAATAAATGTGAGGGCTCTAACATTCAGGCAGATCCGGTCATTGTCTATTGCACACTCCCCCAAGCTTTTTGCACGCAGACTAGTTCTGAAACACAAACTCAAGTAATGGGAATTAACGTCTCCCACAAAAACTTTGTCCTTGCACTATGCTAGTCTTTGTAATTCTTTGGGGAAGAGCGGTATCCACTACACATTTGCTGGAAATTTGAGCAATTTTTTATGCAGGGGCTAACGACGATGAAAAAATATGCGTGAAGTGGGTATGCTCCCCAGGTAACAGGGATCAAGAACGAGTTTTCTAATGGGTTGGAGCATTGGACGACCCACTCGTTACGCAATTCGCATTGTGTGACACCTGACTGCTCCTTCGAAGTTAGTAAACACTTTATTACTCTATTAACGCGATTCCTTTCACCACATCAAGCCTGCCTATGGCCAGCTTAGAAATAAGTTCCAAGCACTGGCGTGGCTCTGTGGTAGGATACTGAGCTGGCACGTGCGCAATGGACCCAGGTTCGAATCCTATTGTGTCAATATAGTTTTTTATTTACTAGTTTTATAGCCCTAGCGTGGTTCATTAGTAGAGTACTAGGCAGCTACGCGCAGCATACCCTGGTTGGAATCTCATTATGTCATTGGTGTTTTTTCATCGAGTTTTTTTTTCCATTTAATACTGTTTACGGGTGGCGCTCCACTACGGCGCTGCGCGGGACCCGTGTTGCGATCTCATAACAGCTGTCACTGCAAAAAAAAGAAGTACTCAATGATATCAATTCACAATATATGTTTACACTACTGCCTTACAGCTGAAGTAACCAGTGAGGAGATGCAGTGAAAATAGAAGTTTCACTAGCACACAATCATAAGCCCTTGGCAAATAACAGCGCAGCGTGTGTGCCAACCCTTTTGTTGAGGGGGGGGGGGGGGCTATTCACCTTTTCACGTACTGGTTTGAGAAGCTCCTAGATATCGGCCGAAAATAATGCCTGTAAAACTTCCAATCCTTCATCTAACAACATGTTCTGCTTCATTATCTGGTCAATCAAATACGGCAGGCCCTAAGGCCTTTTAAAACGCCCCATCTGTGGTGATAGGATGTCGTACCCTTCTTTCAAGGCGATAGCGTTAGAGAGCTCGTGTCACAGAAATTCCGCCGTCAGCGTCGGCACTATTGGTTGGCAGCAAAAAAGCGTCCGTGAGCAAAAAATTGAGAAAGAAGCGAATAGAATGAAGAATAAAACTTTCGATCGGATCGAACCCGTGCCATTCAGGTAGCAGGCAGATATTTTATTACAAAGCCACGACATTACTTGCATGGGCTTCGAGGGAAAACACGACATAAATACCATGTAGTGTAAGGAGTCTTAACAAATTTTGTTCGACAGGTGTCACAACAAACACGTGTCCATTTGACTATTTGTAGGTGCGATTGGGAGGTCATCAACCTACGTCTAAAAACACCGGGATAGTGCCACCATCGCCGCTAGAAACACACGAGAACTTTCAAACAGCTGTAAAAATGGACAACTATGTCCATCTAGCAGAAAATATACAATGCCTTTGCAGTGGCACTCATCAAGCAAACAACAAATCCTAAAATATGTGGTGCCATCTGTGATGCATTGTGACTTCTTATGGCCTGTGAAATGGCGAGGGCGCGGCGTGAATATTGGAGGCCAGGAAACCTTTGCTTCAGATAAAAAACCTGTATGTACTATTCCTGCGCGTGCGTGCGTGCGCGCGCGGGTGTGTGTGTGGGGGGGGGGTGGGTTAGTGTGTCCTTGATTTTTTTTCAGGTAATTGTTCATCGTATGCGAATGATTTGGTCTTCTTGTTTTTCTTCTTTTTTGCCTGACAACTTGTTTGGGTGGTGAAGTTTGGGGGCTGACGGGATTTTGACAGCTGCATCCATGAGAGGTGCTTTAAGCGAGAGTGTTTATTTCGGTGACTTGTCAAAGAAGCTCATTTTTTCCTTTTTCTTTGACATTAAGAGAGGTATATCGCAGCATCAACAATTTTGGCATTGGAAGCGTAGTGCTCAAGCATATATAAGAAACTCAGAATGCCAAAAATTCAGAGCCGGTGTTATATTAACTATCTTTCGAAAAACTAAGATCTCACTTGTATAGGGCTCACTGATGTACTGGCTTTTGTAAGTGTGTGGAAGCTATGCAAACACGGTAATTATGTTACAAGCCCATCGTCTCGTTATTTACCCTGTCTAATCAAAGGAGCCTGCTTCAACATGTGTACTGAACGTAAGTCGTCATTGTTTCTTGGCGCTTAATCTTCTCGTCTTAAAGCACACTCTCATGTGCCACGCAATATGACGTCTTTGCAATCTTGAAACGTACAAAAATCATTCAAAGCGTCTCTGTGAACCCGGATGCAAAAACGCCGGGCGTGCACAGAAAACGCAGCACACGCAGCACAGTCACAGCGAAAGCTAGAGGAGCGGCCTTCAAGGGCCGTTTCTAAAAGCCCATCGGGTAACTACTGCAAGCACGCTTGCTTGATACCTACTGGGTGATTATTAATAAATCTATTTGGGTCGTAGGCAGATGTTCACTATGCTATTTTTCGTCATTCTTCTGAGAAGCGGGGTACCCGCTAAACACTTGCAACAAATTTCGTGCCAATTAGTTCACGCAGTGGCTGACGACGATGAGGAACTATGACTGAATTGGGTTTGCGCCACAGGTTATAGGGGAACAAGAACAAGCTTTTTTGATGATTAGGACCATCGGACGGCGCACTCGTTACGTTATTCGCAATTTACGACAACTGGCTGTTCTTTCGTTGTTTTACAACGCTTTATGAGTCGTAGTAACACGATTGCTTTCCCGGCATCAAGCCTGCCTAAAGCCAGTTTCACAAGTCACAAGCACTGGTGTAGCTCATTGGTGGAATACTGGGCTGGCACCCAGCGGACCCAAGTTCAAGCCCAACTGCGTCATTAGTGCTTAGGTCAAACCTGCCAAAGACAAGTTAGACAACAACTTACAAGCAGCAACGCAACTCAGTGGTCGAATACTGGGCCGGCAGACAGTGGACCTGGATTAAGACCCCACTGTGTCATTGGTGCTAAGTTTTTTTTTCTAATTTCGCCCGATGTGGTTACGGACACCAACGGCGGTCACGGAAAACTGCGCGCGCCCCGAGTTGTGATCTCATAACAGCTTTCACTATAAAACTAAATCTATGTACTTACGAATGTAGTTCTCACGAAAACATGTGATGAAAAGCAAGCAAGCGAAGGATGCCTACTTAGACATCAAAAGTTGTGCACGGTTTCCCCTTTATAATATTTGCGCAGCCAAGTGCTACCTGTATCAGATTGATTGCACACGTGCGTTGGGGTCTCGGCAACCAGTTATGTTTATTATTAGCGGCATGCTTTTATACAGCCGTGGCAAGTACAATGTTGCCCGCTTCCTTTGATACATATATCACATGCTTTTTTTTACAAACGCAAGCATTGTTATTTCCAGAAAACAAAACATAAGCTTTTCCAGGTTAATTGGTTCGTCGAAGTTGTTCATCGTAGTTCAAACGGCAAGTCTGTCGTCTCTCCCTTGTTGACCTGCGTACCATGGGGCTTGAATTGGCGCCGTTAGCCTGCTCATCCGGAGACTGGGGCTGTGCCCAACTGTGTTGCTGGAGTCATTTCCTCCCTTCTGCACGAGAAGCCGTAGTGTTCAAAGGGTGGACCCCCACTAGTATTACATCGTTCCGCTCACACGTTCACAGATGTCTCGCTGTTTTCTCCCGGCACGAGCAGAGGTGTTTCGCTGCTTCCCGATGGCGCCCTTGACAAGGTGGCACTGCTCTCTGTTGAGCTTTCAGTTGTCGCACTGCTTTCAGATTGAAAACGCACCAGGGATGTCTTCTGCTCTTTGAAGGGGTCAGCTGTTCGCCTGAGGTCTCGGTGGTTTCTTCCCAGCGGTCGTCCCTTTTCTGTGCAAACCAAGTACGGACGTAGACACACTATTTTGAGCACCTTCGCTTTCAAGTGCCAATTGTATGGTTCATAATTCCGACACTGTGTCCTTGATGAATTAGCGGTAGCCGCGCGTCTTTTTGCATGTTTTGTCTATGTTTCACAGGCTGTGACTATGTAGAATGTTGAAACTCCACGACTTGTGTACGAGGGTTTTGGTGCATCAAAAGCTCTGCTGGTAACCTGCCGTCTTAGAGTGGTGATGTTCTGTAATTTATTTCCCCAGCCAAATTCGCTGGCTGCACCCGCTTTTTTCAACAACCCTTTGATGATCTGGACTCCTTTCTCTGCGGGGCCATATGATCTAGAAAAATAGGGGCTGGAAATAACATGTTCAGTCAACTATCTCCGAAAAAACTCTGAACTTCTTCGCAGTGAATTGCGGTCTTGCGTCCATGCAGAGCTGTTTGGGTATGCCGTATGGAGCAAAGATACATGACAACTTTTTAATTACTGTTCTTGCATTAGTTTCTTGGAGCTCCTCAAAGCCTGGTAAATTTTGTAGCAGTCTTACACAACGATGCAATGTCTTCCGGCATAATTAAACAAGTCTGCTCCCACTCGGTCTTATAGATGATCTGGTGTATCCCGCAAAAACAATGGTTCCTCGGCTTGTCTGTCCGCATGCAACTGACAGGAAGACCACCACTCTATCATATCAGGTATGTCATCGTTTATTCTAGGCCAGTACATGAGCTGCCGTGCTCACGATTTGCACTTGGCAATGCCTAAGTTAGTTACCATGGTGGAGGCGCTCTAACATATGTTTGCGCTTTGAAGTAATTGATTGATATGTGGGGTTTAATGTCCCAAAACCACTATATGATTATGAGAGACGCCGTAGTGGAGGGCTCCGGAAATTTAGACCACCTGGGGTTCTTTAACGTGCACCCAAATCTGAGCACACGGGCCTACAACATTTCCGCCTCCATGCGCTTTGAAGTGGGAATCACAACTTTTGTTATCTTAAGCAGTACAGCCCTGACAACTGCTAGCTCATTTGTGCACCTTTTGAGTTCACATTCAATGGGCTGCGAAGCTTCCAGCCTTTTTGTAAAAAAAAAATCTGCAGTTCAGGGTCTTTTTCGATGACCTCAGCTACTTTTGCCAATGTTTTGTGGCTTACTCGATCAGAGAAGACGTTTACAGCATGAATTCCAACGTCTACAGAAAAATAACCCTGCAATTTTTGTTATCAATGAGCCAAATCGTGTCTATTGTTATCAGCTTCTTCCCAGGAACGTGCCGCAACTGATAGTCATACTCTAACATGTGCAGGTGATATATCTTGGCGATATCACCGAGCCCTCTTTTTAGAAATGACTGCAAAGGGCTGTTATTAGTTTATATGGCTATCTGCCTGCCCAGAAAAAAATTCGCTGAACTTTTCACACCCCAAAACAATGCTCAGTGCCTCCTTCTCTATCTGCGTTATTTACGCTCCGTGTCTGCTAACATTTTGCAAGCATAGCCAATCAGATGCCATTCTTCCCCGTGTTTTTGAAACAATGCAGCTCCTACAGCGAAAGCGGACGCGTCGGCAGATAGGTATGTTGGCAGTGAAGCATTGTAAATTGCAAGAACAGGGGCTTTTGTAGGCATGTCGCGAACATTTGATTATCTGTCATGCTCGTCTGTCCATTTAAACATGACATCTCACAGCAAAGAACGCAGCGCTTTGATGCAACTGGCCAAGTTCAGCAGTTACTTAGAAAAGTAGTTCACAGCGCTTAAAAATCTTTGCAGATCTTTTTTCGTTGACGGCGTCGGGCATGCCACGATGCATTTCACTAGAATGCCGTTTGGTTCAATTACAACAGAGCTGATTTTATCACCCATGAAGTATTTTCGTGGCGGCGCTATCGTGCACTTATACCAGTTAAAAGATAAGCCTGCGGATCGTGCAGTGTTTGAAGTGCTATTCAGCCTCTCGGTATGCCCTTCTAGCATGGCTCCCCAAATTATAATGTCCTCCATGTACACTCGCACGCCACAATCTAAAAAAATATCGAGTAAAAAGGGCGTCTTTTGGTCCCACAACAATTATCGTCATTAGGCTTGCGTGCGCTTCCTTTCTTGAAAACTCGGCGCTGGCCGCTTTCCTATCGAGAATGCAATGTAATCCTGATAATGGGCATGTCGATCGTGACCGGAATGTACCGGGCGCGGGGCGAATAGCACAAGGATGGATCGCAATACAGCTGACGATTATTGTTGTGGGACAGAAAGACACCCTTTTTACTCGCTCTTTTTTTAGAGTGCAGGCAGCCTGTCAATTATTACTGTCATCATCCTCTGAAAAACTTCCGGTGCCAAAACTCTTCCGCATTGCAGCCATACAAAGCGGTAATGCCCAAAAGGGCTGCTGAGCGTGCGAATTCGAGAAGTTTCCTCATCAAGCTGGATTCCATGAAATCCACTCTTTGCATCCAGTTTGCTGAAATATTTGGCACCTACAAGCTCGTTCTCAGTTTCTTTTTTTTTCATGGCTAATGGATGTGGTCCCTCTTTGTCGCCCGATTCAATATGGGGGGCCCATGCAAATACAGAATTTTCTGGGTTTTTTTTACGGGAAACTACCAATGGGCTCCCCCAGTCGGACGATTCTCTGGCTTTCGTGACGATACCAGTGGCTTCCGAACGGTCCAGCTCTTCCTTGAGTTGGAGCCAGTAGTAAGAGAGGAACCCTCCTCGCAGGCCCTGCCACTGCCAGGGCGTCATCCTTCAAGTTCCCTCTGTAGCGAGTCGCGGGATCAAATCCCGGCTGCGGCGGCAGCATTTCCGATCGAGGCGGGAATGTTGTAGGCCCGTGTGCTTAGATTTGGTGCATGTTAAAGAACCCTAGGTGGTCGCAATTCCCGGAGCCCTCCGCTATGGCGTCTCTCGTAATCATATGGTGATTTCGGGACGTTACACCCCACATATCAATCAATCAATCAAGGTCACTCTGTATTACCGGTGCAGCTTGCCGATACTCATGAAAATTTTTTTTGACTGGGTTTGTATGCAGTTAGACAGGTTGCTCTCACTTTAGACGTAGTCAACATTCACCAAACTGAACTGCTCACTGGCTTCGAGCCCTAGTATAGCCTGCCTTCCCTTCTTTACAACAAAGAACACGACCGGGTGACTCTGGGATCTTAGTTTACCACCCATCCAAATTTTTCCCGAGTGTCTTATTTCGCTTCCTTCGTAGCTGTGCGGAATGGCTTTTGTTGGTAGCGGAGGCTGTCTAGAATGCAATGTCTCGAATATACTGCCGTGGTACAACGCGTTCAAAGCACAAGTTTGCCTTGAGCCAGCAAAAACAGCGCGTTCTCAACAGCTGAGCTGCAAGATTGACTTGCTCGTCCTCGAGGGAAGCCAGAGGCTCATTACCTGGTGTCCGCTAAGGCATCCCCGCATCGTTTTTGTTCACATGTAGACACGAGTCATTTGTTTCCCTCTCGAAAACCATCCACCCGATGCGAAGACAATAATGCAGTTTTTTTAAGGAAAGTCTCACGCAGTCACTCGGTGACGTAAGGCTTCATGCGCTCAACGTGGACGAGTTCAGGATGGTGCTGGCGACGCTTCATACTACACGAACTGTCGGGAACGACTTCGTAAGTGACATCACTCAGCTGTCGCAGCACGCGGTATGGCCCAAAGTATGTTCTTAAGAGCATTTCGGAAATTCCTCGTTTCCATACAGATGTCCGAGCCCATACTTTGTCGCCAGTTTAATAGACGACTGTTCTTCGGTGAGCATCGTAGCGGCTTGCATGCATCGCACTCTTGCTGCTGGTGGATCCGTAAACGTGCAAGTTGCCTAGCTTCTTTCGTGCGTTCCGTAAACGTATCAGCGTCCGGGTCGACGTCGTCACATTTGTGTGGTAACATCGTATCTAACATGGTTCGTACTTCTCGTCCATAAACGAGGCTGAACAGGGTGATGCGGGTTGCGTTTTTCTTGGCCGTGTTGTACGCAAACGTTATGTATAGCAAAATTTCATCCCAAGTTTTCTGTTCAACGTCTAGTACATCGAAATCATATCTCCAATGGTTTTGTATAGACGCTCTATCAGCCCGCTCGTTTGTACGTGTTCGGCGGTGGTCTTACGATGCGTTGTTCCACTCATCATCAGGACTGATCCAAAAGAGCTGCCATAAATGCGGTTTCTCTGTCTGTGATCACGTACGGTTAGTGCACCGTGCCTCAGTACAATATTCTGGGTGAAAAATCTCGCCACCTCCGCTGCTGTTCCTCTCTAGGTAGCTTTTGTCTCGGCATACCGGGTCAGAAAATCTGTCTTGGCGATAACTCAGCGGTTCTTTGCAGTAGAAGTAAGTAGTGGGCCCAAAATGTCCATGCCAATCTGGTTGAATGGAGCTGTTGGGACCTGCACGGGTTGCTGGAGGCCAGCTGGGTTATTCGGTGGTGACTTGCGTCGCTGGCAGTCTAGACAGGTACGAACATGGTGCTTCACGCCTGCGGTTAGTCTGGGCCAGTAATGCTTTTGTTGTACTCTGGTTAACGTTCTCGTGTAACCCAAATGGCCAGAGGCCACGTCGTTGTGGCATGCTTTGAGTACTTCGATGCAATGAGCTGCGGGGATGACGAGCAGATGGGTGGATCCCGTCGACGAAAAGTTTCTTTTGTAGGGTACTCCGACCCGAAAACAAAACGATGACAACATTCTTGCGGAAACTCTTGCCGCCTTCTCAGATCAGCCATTCAAGTAGTTAATTAGGCCAAGCAACTCAACGTCGTCATGTCATTACTGCGAAATGGCGGTCGTGTCAAGCACACCGATAAATGCTGTTTCCTCCTCCTCGGGTATTGTTGGCGACTCAATGGGTGAACGGGACAGACAGTCAGCGTCCATGTATCGCTCGCCTAAATTATGTACAACTACCATCTCGAACTCTTGCAGCCTGAGACTCCAATGTGCTTATCGCCCGGTAGGGTCTTTAAGACTTTTTAAGCAACACAGTAAATGGTGGTCGCTAATTACTTCTAAGGGCGGCCACATAAATATGGGCGAAATTTTGCAACCGCCCATTCCACGGCGAGACATCCCTTCTCAGTCGTGGAGTAATTAGCCTCAGCGCGTGTAAGCGTTCTTATCGCCTTGGCGACTACCCTTTGTGTGCCCTCTTGCTCCTGGACAAGCACAGCTCCCAGAACTACATCCCTAGCATCGGTGTGAAGCATCTAGGGGTTCTATTGTAAAAGTGGCCAAGGACTGGAGGTGTTTGTATTCACTGGCGAAGATCATTAAAAGCAGCTTCCTCTTCGTTCTTCCACTGAAAGGTGATGTCTACTCTCATGAGGCGAGTGAACGGTGATGCAATGGGTGCAAGTCAAAGATAAATCATCAATAATATGCACAGAGGCAGAGACAAGATCTGACAGCCTTTTTATTGTTGGCACAAGGAACAGTGCCAACCGACGGCTGCGATTTTTTGAGCATAGAGACGACCACCAGCATCACTGATGATGTGACCACGAAATTGCAGCTCTTTGTAGCAAAAGTTGCACTTCTCAGGCTTCAACGTCAAGCCCGCAGGCCGTATGGCTCGTAAGACTACTTCAAGCCTTTCAAGGTACTAATCAAACGTTGCGGAGAAAACTATGACATTGTCCAGATGTACTAAGCAGGTTTTTCACTTAAACCCGGAAAGCAAGGTATCCATGACTCTTTGAAAGGTAGAAAGCGCTGAACACAGACCGAATGGCAAGACCTGAAATTCATATAACCCATCTGGTGTCACAAAAGCCGTCTTTTTGCGGTCTTTCGGGTCCACCTAAAATTACCAATACCAACTGCGCAAGTTCATTGAAGAGAAGTATCGAGCATGTCGAAGTCTGTCGAGAGAGTCGTGTATACGAGGTAGTGGATATACGTCTTTCTTGGTCACCTGATTTAGCTTTCCGTAATCCATACAGAAGCGCATGCTTCCGCCTTTTTTCTTAACGAGGACCACAGGTGACGCCTAGGGGCTCTGTGAAGGCTGAATGACGTCATCTGCATTCTGTTTACCTGCTTTTGTATCGCTTTGCGTTATTTTGGAGCCACGCGATAAGGGTTCTGGTGAATAGGTCTTGCCGTTTCCTCGATAATTATCCGATGCTTAGTTAGAGGCGCGTGGCCAATTCTTGATGTTGTCGAAAAGCAATCTTGGTATTCGGCTATGGAGTCTGCGTCGCTCGTCTTTCGGCAAAGTAATGCCAAGGTCTATAACAGGCACTGAACCGAGTTTTAGCGCCTCTTCGACAATAGCCAAGCAGCCTTCGGCATGTATGACACCGTCGAAGTAAGCGACAGCCACACCTTTTGGAAGGTGCCGGTGCTCAGCTCTAAAATTGATCAGCAGTAAGTGTGTGCGTCCAGCAGCAACTCTGACGATACTTCGCGCGACAGAAATACCGTGGGTGAAAAGAAGCGAGCTTATTTGGTCTGCAACTTCTTCAGCGTCAAAATGGACAATGGCGGCTACAGAAACAAGCGTGCATGACCTAGAAGGGAGGAACATGTCGTCTTCAGTAAGACGCAGTTGGTTTGCTCGCTCCTCTTGAAAATCAGGTAAGCCCGTTGTGTTGCGGAATGTAATCAAGCTCTTTGAGATGTCGATGACGGCATTATATTCTCGAAAAAAAATTGTGCGAAGGATTACATCTCTGCAGCATGCAGCGATAACGACGAACGACGCAGTGAAAGAAGAACTTCTGATGTCAATTTTTGCTGTACATCTTCCAGAGGACATCACTGGACCCCTACCGTTCTTATATGAGGGCCTGTCCACGGCGTGTTACTTTTTTAAACTATCAGCGAAGGCCCTGACTGATAATAGAGAAGTCGGCATTGTTGTCGACTAAGACTGTCACTTTCTGGCCGTCAAGAATAATACTTAGGTCGGAAGCCACAATTTCATCGCTTTCATGGCTTATCGACTGTACGACGTCATGCAGTGGGGGATTTTTTGTCATCTTCATTGGCTGCAACTTTGCCTTCGGAGGTCACCGCCCTCAGTTTCCCAGGCACGGGCTAGGTGACCTTCTTGTATTAAGGTCCTCATATGTTCGGCGGTGCGACAAAGGTGAACGCGTGGGCGACGGAGAGCGGGATTGACGTCCCAGACCAGGCGTGTTAGTAGGCATTGCCTTCTCTACAGTGATACAGCCACCCTCAAAGTGAGAACAGGCTCCGTAGAAAGAGGTGTCATCGCGGCGTAGAATATATTCTTCGTTGGCACTGTAGTCGTCAAACCAAGGTTAAATAGGACGGAATGAATCGCCTCTATGTCAGCAATGACGGGCAATATGGCCTGCACCTCCTCAGTGAAAGCAAAGTGGACGCCAGTCGACTGTGTGCCATGCATCTGTGCTTCGGGTCGGTGGACGTCTGAGCATCTCTCCTGGCGTCGATGCTCATGGCGTAGCTGTGGATGGCTGGTAGTATGGCTGTGGCATGGGCGGTTGCTGTAGTGTATGCTCTTGCGGTGGTTACCAAAGGGCATTTGGTGCCTGGCGACACGGCGTCGGCGTAGCGGGTGGTGTACGTCAGAGAGCGGCAAGCAGCTCATGGGACAGTGCTCAGCATGAGGACCAGCCGTAGACAACGGTTGGTGGAGTTCGTCGCGCACGACTTCAACGAACGATGCAGTGGGCGTGTCAGCAACCAGAGTCTTCAACTTCTGCAGTTCTTTGCAAACCATCCCTCTGATGAGGTCTCGCAAGGAGCTCTGACTCTCAGACAGCATGGCGATTAGTATTGATTAGGACATTGCTCGACATGCGGTCATATTGCCGCTAGCGTTGATGAAAGGCCCGCTTGAAGGCCGTAGCCTCTCTAATGAAGTCAACCACGGTATTTGGAGGGTTGCGCAGTTGCCCGGCGAAAAGCTGCTCCTTGACACCACGCAAAAGGTAACTCAACTTTCTATCTTCCGTCATGTGCGGGTTAGCTCGACGGAACAGCCGAGTCTTGTATCCCGCAAACATTGCAGCAGTTTCGTTAAGTTTCTGAACCCGTAGCTCCAATAACTGCTGCGCACGGTCCCGTCGATCGACATTGGTGAAGGTATCGATGAACTGCTGTCGAAAGTCGGGCCAAGTTGATAGTTTGGCTTCTCTTTTTTCATACCAAGTACGAGCACCATCGTCAAAGTAGAAATAGGCGCGAGAAAGCTTTTCTTGTTCCGGCCACTGATTTATCTTGGAAACATGCTCGTAGTGGTCAAGCCAGTTGTCAATGTCTGCATAGGCGTCACCACTAAAGCGATCAGGAACGAGTGGTTGAAAGATGGTCACCCGAGATGGGTGCGTCAGAAAGCTGCCTTGGGGCACCTGTTGGGAGCTTGCGTTAGCCATTCGTTGAGGTGAGCGGTGAACCTGGGAGGTTCCAGCGAGAGAAGGACCTCTGGGTCAAGGCCTTGCAACCGTCGACTGAAACGATGCACAGGAGTTGAAACAGGTGATGATGCGTTCGGACTTGAACGGCTCCCAGCAGGAGTGTGGAGCATTAGGCAGGGTGGCGATCTAGCACCTGCATTAGTGTCGCAGTACAACGCAAGCAAAACACAGGTACGCCTTGAGACAGCAAAAACAGCCTGTCCTGATGCTGATGACCTCAGATACATGGCGCCAACCCACAGAGATAGATGGGTCTAGAACCTGGCGGTAGGATACCTAAATGAAACTAAACCTAGATAAAGCCAATATGAAAAATTTGTTTAGAGATATTACTACCAATAAACAAAAATGTGTGCTGAGAAAGCGGACAAACCATCTCTTGTTTTTGACAGACATCGCTACGAATTAAAAACTACAGATCTGAAAAGGTTAGGGCTCACTACCCCGGTAATCTTTTAGTTTCGATGATGTAATCAAACACAGTGGAGCATATATCCCTGTAGCAGTAACCAAATCAAGTGCCACCAAGTGATAAAAGTACTTGTAGATTTACTTGTATTCCTAGCTTTTGTAATGGGGCTACCAAAAATCTTTTGCTCTGATAAGAGTAACGACGAAAGTATAAAAAGAAATGCTCAATTGTTTTGCCTTCAATGCGAA
Organism: Rhipicephalus annulatus; assembly: GCA_013436015.1. Lineage (NCBI taxonomy): Eukaryota > Metazoa > Arthropoda > Arachnida > Ixodida > Ixodidae > Rhipicephalus > Rhipicephalus annulatus. The sequence goes on along the minus strand of WOVY01012890.1, from coordinate 165,607 downwards.
AAATGCAAGGCGGTGACGCCTTGAGTCAAGCTTTCTTAAGGAAATTCTTTACTTGTGGAGATGCACAGCGCAATTTGGTATAAGTGACCTCTAACTGGCGAGATACACGCCACTGTTTATTCCAGCAATACCTTTATTGCTCAAAATCTTCAAATTTATCCAAATTGCCTATTCTCCATTGCAGGCAAGCATTTGGAAACTTTAGCGCTGTCACGTAAGCCGTATCTGGAAAAACTGGGATGGTGAGCCCACTCAGGGATACTGCTGCTAAAGTGTCCACCATTTCATTCAAATATAATCCGCGGTGACCTGGTACTCATAGCAAATGCAGTTTTTTTACGTTTCTTTTGGTACTAAATGCCGAAACGCATTCATCAGCTCTGCATTTGCTGCCGCAGAAAGTGCATTACATACCGATAAGAATCTGTAATAAATTTTCAAAAGCTGCGCCGCAAGCTTGACTTCTTCGTTCTCAAATAAAGACAGAGGCCAACTACCTGTTGTCCACCAAATCCCCCCCCCCCATCATCGTTTTTGTCAATATGTAGACAGGGGTCAATACAAAGGGGAATTAAGTTGGCTTGAGCAACCATGTTAACTTTCAGCTTTACATCATGGCCAACTATGCGAGGGGCAACCAGCCAATCCCGCTTTGAATTTGTCTTCCTGCTGCTTCCAGCTGCGAAAATTTTGAGCTCGTCGAAATCGCTATCGCTGCCCCGCTTTTCATCAATTCACTGGTCCACGTTATCTACCTCTGGCGGTTTCGTTCTGCAGCACACCATAGAGAAACGCACTTTCATAGAGAGCGTACTCTCCCGTAGGGCTCTGCGGCCCAGCTACTGCGCTGCTTTCAGCGCCATGAGTAGCTGGTCAGACACAGTATTGTCTTTTGCATAAATAAAATAACAAAAGTTTTCTTCCTGATGCTCGGATTCCTGATACCCTACTGCTCCAAAAACGAGCGTCTTTACCACTAAGTTACAAACCCATGCGTGCACGGAAACAATACATCTATAGCACATCTAAACCGTATAAGTTTGTACCCTTTGCGCAAAATAAACGCAAAAACAACACTTTCTAGTCAAACTTTACTGAATGTTGTGGTAAAGCGTTAGACGTCCTCTGTGGGAAACGTTGCTAAAGCGGATGCGAGACTTGCAAAAATCAATAAAGTTCTTTCTTTGAAAATTTTTGATGCCAAATTTAAGTATTCATTCACCTCCTGAGGCAGGTATTATATGCCGTTACAGAAGAGTGGAAGCGAGCATGGGCACGCCACGTAGCGGGTAATCAGAGCCTATCTTGCTGGGCCGCGCAGAAGCTCGAGTGGCCACTCTTTATATAGTATGTTTCTCTATTAGCACACAACAAAGTGGTTTGGTTTGTTGCATTTCATGCAGATTTTACCCAAAGCAGCACATTGCCTAGCCTTGTGCAGTCTGTCACAAAAGACGCATCTGCTTTTCTTTTGATGCCTGTGCTAGGATTTGCGCTTGTGTTTTATTGTTTGTTTGTTTGTTTGTTTGTATCCTTTAATCCATGGCTCGTACCCACTCTGGGGGATTGGCCAAGAGAACAAATAGTCTCATATGAACGATAACTCCATTATTGCTTACAACGAAAAAAAAGGGGGGGGGAGTTGTATAGGTTAAGACAGTATGTTGGAAAAAAAAGAAATAAACTAAAGATTTAGATAGTGAGAGAAAAATCAATAACAAAGTAGATACTAATAGCTACAACTTGATTTTGGGAGCCGACCAGACAGCTGGTTTTGCCAAACCCGATTAATTTGGGATGTCACGGATTTATCCAGAATAGAAAATTACTTTTCGACCCGTGTTTTTTAGTATTTGTTAACGAGGGATTTATGTTGAAAAACGTTTAGAGTCTTGAATAAAATTACACACCGCATCGAATGCATCTCTGTGGCAATTTCCCAAAACAGAGGCACCAAAACTTAGAACATTTTCTGCGGTTAAATTTAAACCTAGCTTCGCAAATGGAATTTCTAAAAGTCGTTTCCTAATTAATGCATAGTTACGACATGAGCCAAAATAATGTTCAATAGTTTCTGATTCTTCGCAGAACGGACAAAGGGGGGAAAGTGTCAGACCAGCTCTGTGTAAATAAAAATTTAATGGGGGGACACGGCACCGGAATCTAGAAATTATAATTTCAAGTTTTTTTGACGGACTCCACTGGGCTTTCCATGGAATTTGAGATGCTGATAATCTGTCCATTGTGTGATATTTTCTAAACTATCTGTAAAAATAGCGAATTTCCTATATCTAACCCCTGATAAGTATTCTAACTCGGGAAGTACTGAAATTACTGGTCCATCGAGTGATGCTCGTGCCAAAGCATCTGCCAATTCATTTAATTGTAATCCGCAGTGACCTGGGACCCACACTAATTTGAGGAGTTTTAAATGCGGCGGTGCTAATGTGTGGAACGCTGCTAGGGCACGAGATTGTTCAGAGTTTGTCAGAGCTGCACACACCGAAAGTGAGTCTGTTAGGATGATTGCACTGGTCTCTGTCGTAGGAATTTTACGAAGGGCTAAAATAATAGCTACTAGCTCAGCTTCAAATATAGGAGTAAAATCTGGAAGCCTTACTGAAAACGACCAGCCGAGGGAATCAGACGCAATTCCTACACCTGCCTTTTCATTGTTGACAGAAGCATCTGTAGCTATTACATTTTTTGTTTCTGCATGTACCAAGTAATCGTTTAATGTATTGGTCAAAAATCTCGGAGATTGCAACTTGGCTTGTGGGGGGAAGATTTCATCGTACTCTATTCTAATGTTGATGGTAGAAAAATTAGTTTCAATTACTGTGCTAATGTCTACATTTATGCAATCCAGTTTCTTTTTAGCGAAAATTATCTGAGGGGTATGAAATCGAGGCCAATGTGCAAGAAAGAAAGAGTCAGGGTCGCTGATAAATGCGTACTCTGATCTTCGCGCCGGTAAACTGTAGAACTTCAAGAAGGTTTGAACCGTTAAAATGCGGAATCGACAGAGGAGTGTTGGCAATCGCGCTTCTTGATACAATACACTATTCGCCACGAACCTGGGAAGTCCCAGGCATATTCGCAGGGCTTCTCGCTCTAACAATACTAGCGGTTTAATTTTATAATCAGCGGCCCCCGAGAATAATACACACCCAAATTCCAATATTGGTCGCACATACATTTTATATATCATTAACATCGTGTGTCTGCGCAGCCCGTATTTTCTGTTGCTTAACCTGCGTAATAAACCTAACGCCCGTTGTGCCTTTGCTGTTATATATTCAATGTGTGGGCTCCAATTTAGTTTTTCATTATAAATCATTCCTAAGTACTTGACTGAATCTACTTGTGGAATAGGTTCCCGATTATACAATAAAGAAATTGAAACTGTATCTGCTATAGGAAACACCAAGAGCGCACTTTTACTGATGTTCAATGACAATGAAATGGATTGCAACCAAATTTCTAGTGTAATAATATATCTTTGCAGTATTTGATGTAGTGAGTAAATGTCGCTCTCTGCAGCGAAGAACGCAATATCATCTGCATAAATGTAGACAGTGACATCCTGAACAATTGGAATAGAGCTCATCAGTATATTGAATAATGCTGGAGATAGGACGGACCCTTGTGGAACACCACGTTTCTGTTTGAATTTATGCGAACAACAGCCATCCTTCACGCAATACAATTCCCTTGATTTTAGGAATTCCGCTATCCACTCAGTAATATACTGAGGAAACTTTAGACTCTGGAAGGTGGTCAGTAGAATAGAGTGCTCGACACTGTCGTACGCTTTAGCTATGTCGAGAGTTACTAATGCGGCGTACTGCTTCCTTTTACGAGCAAGCTGTATTCGACTCTCTAAATCCACATGGGCGCACCAAATTAAGCATTCACAACGAAAACCAATTTGATTTGGCTTTAATATGACCTTATTCGTCATCCAGGAGTTTATTCGGCCCTTTAGAACCCTCTCTATGAGTTTCACCATGTTCGAAGTTAGCGAGATGGGTCTGATATTTTCTATGGTAAAACCTACTCCTTGCTTTTTTATTAATGGGATTACCTTACATATTTTCCAGTCATACGATATCCAGGCGTTCTTTAAAGAGTAGTTTATGAGATTAATGACGTCGCCGGGGGATAGCTGTTTTATGGCGGCAACACTTCTTTTCTTCTCCCATTTTCTGCTGCGTGCAAGTGCAACTTATTGTTGTTGTTGTTGTTTTCCTATTGTTAGTGGCGCATACCCACTGTGGGGGATTGGCCAAGAATCGAGTGGTTTCAACATTTACTGTTCATATTTGGAATGATGGAGGTTTAACAGAAAGATTACCGATAGCCTAGGAAAGTGTGGTGCTAAATGTAATGCATAAAATATTTACATAAACGAATTTATTCTCAGAATAGAGCAATAATCAGATTTTATACGTGCATAATTATGTGAACCTGTTAGGATAATGAAACTGGTTAATTAGTCAACTTATTAGTTTGATCAATATAGTCCCGGACGGCTGCGCATACTGTCGCATTAGAGAAACCTGAAATGGAAGCTCCAAAAAACAAAATGACAGGCAGAGATAGGTCCATACCAATACCACGTAAAGGTATTTCTAATAGGGTTTTTCGTAATGTGTTAAACCGCCTGCAGGTCAAAAAGAAATGGTCTATTGTTTCCAGTTCATCACAGAACGCACACAGTGGCGAAGGTGCCTGAGGAGACCTGTGTTTATAGAAATTTAGATTTGGTACTCGGCAACGCAGCCTTGTGATAGCTACTTCTTGTTTTCGAGTGCGGCAAAAGTCTCTTCACCAGGGATATAATAAATGGCGATAATCTGTAGAGTTTGTTAGTGCTGAACCTTTAAAGACTTGCATAAGCGTACGTCTGCGGAATCGAGCAGCACTCACATAAGCGGATGATGGACAGAGTGGTAGAATTGGTTGGCTGATTGACGACTTATCTAAGGAATCGGCTACTTCATTTAGAAACAAACCTTTATGTCCAGGCACCCAAACTAATCGTACTTTTCTCAAATGCACAGGTACTAGTGCACGGAACGCCTTTGTTACGTGATTATCAGCACCAACAGAAAGTGCCGCACAGAGAGATAGGAAATCTGTTATTATGACAGCTGATGTAATTGCTGTATCTAACTTGCGTAAGGCGAGCACTACTGCCAGAAATTCAGCCACAAAAACAGGTATAAAATCGGGTAGTCGAAGGGAATAAATCCAATTTAAAATCGGACTGAAAATACCAACCCCTGACTTTTCGTCGTATTGAGATGCGTCTGTAGCAATAATAACGTTCGTTGTAATACGGCGCAGGTGATCTTGTAGTAAACCATCCAAAATATTATGGGGAAGTAATTTGGCATTATTAGGAAAAATGTCGTCGAATCGAATTTCCACCGGGGCTAAATTATCACGACTCGGCATGATGTCGCATATACGTATGTTTAGAGGCTCCGGTAAATTTTGCAAAAATATAATTTCTGGCGTGTGAAATCGCGGCCATCTAGCAGCAAAAAATGATTCCGGGGTGGAAATAAAGGCCGTTTCTGAATGTCGTAATGGTGATTCATAAATTCTTAAGAATGTCTGAACAGTCAGAAGGCGAAATCTACAAGAAAGCGGAGGGACCCTTGATTCGAGATACAACACATTGTTGGCAACTGTTTTGGGAAGGCCAAGGCATAAGCGCAAAGCTTCTCTTTCCAGAAGAATTAGAGGCCGCAACTTGTAAGCGGGAAAACCAGAGAAAAGTACACAACCAAACTCCAAAATGGGACGAACGTACATGCGATATATCATTACCAACGCGTCTCTTCTCATACCTATGCGGTAATTGCTTAGCCTACGTAATATGCCAATGGCCTGCACACCTTTTCTGGCGATATATTCGATATGAGGTCGCCAGTAAAGCGATGTGTGATAAATTACTCCAAGGTATTTAACAGATTCCACCTGTGGTATATTCTCATGATGGTAAGACAGAGAGATGTTCACAGGGTATTGCAGCGGGAAAACAAGGAGGGCACATTTACTCGGATTAAGTAAAAAGCTGTTGCCATCGAGCCAGCTCTCCAATATATTAGGGTAAGTCTGCAGCCGTTCATGTAAGGTCTGAATGTTATCTGCCATCGCAAAAAATGCGATATCATCTGCATAAACATAAGTTGTTATATCCTGTTTACGTGGAATAGTGCTCATAAGTAAATTAAATAGCACCGGGGAAAGCACCAAGCCTTGCGGTACTCCCCTCATTTGGGTATGAGTAGATGATGAAAACCCATTTTAAAACAATAAAATTTCCTGTCTGCAAGAAAATTGTGAACCCACGCTACTATGTATGATGGAAAATCAAGGTACTCTAATCGATCTATGAAAATACAGTGCTCCACAGTATCATATGCTTTAGCGATGTGTAAATTAACTAAAGCTGCATGTTTTTTATGTAGCCGAGCTAATTGAAGTCTACTCTCTAAATCAACCTGGGCATCCTAAATTGAACAACCAGCCCTGAACCCAATTTGACAAGGACTAAGAATTGACCTCATGGTATTAAGTTCATTAACTCGTATATGGATGATTCTCTCAACCAACTTCACTAAGTTTGATGTCAGTGCGATCGGCCTTATGTTATTCAACGTGTATGCATCATTTTATTTTTTTAGCAACAATACAATTTTGGCAAGTTTCCATTCTGGAGGTATTCATGCGTTCCCTAACGAATAATCCACTAGTTCTAGCAAAAGATTAGGCGATTCCTGGAGCAAACATTTCAACATAGAGTTCGTAATCCCATCTGGTCCGGGAGCCGTGCTCGATAAGCATAATACTGTCTGAGTCAATTCAGCTCAAGAAACGTCTGGAAAATCATGCAAGTTTACCAGAACGGGCTGAATAGCCAAAAATTAGCAGTGAAGCGGCGTTCTAAACCTTGCGCTATGTCTTCTAGAGAGGTTTTCATTTCTTCTGGCGTCAAGATACATGACTGTAATGTTAAAGGTGCTGGCAGTACCTTTCTTGTCCGAAGATAAGCGAAAAAAGCCCGCTTATTTTTAGATTTAGAAAGATAATCAAAATGCCTACTGTCGTATTCTTCTTTCGCGCGGTTCACTGTACGCTTAAATACGCCAGCAAGAAATTGATAGTCCTTCCAGTTTGTTGGGCTCTGATTAAGAAGAAGTTTTTTCCAAGCGGCTTTTCGTCTTCTATAATCGCGCGTACACTCATCATTCCACCAACGAGAGGAGGATCGTTTATTGGATGGAATAGAAAATTCGGAATTTTTTCTAGATCTCTCCAGCATTGAACCAATCGTAGATGCAATCTCCTTAGTACTGGCATTTCCAAGCTTGGAAATGGCAGAACGGAGGCAGGTTTGAAATTTGCTATGGTTGATGTATGTGCGTTTTGGCTGATCTGAAGTTATTGTTGGACAAGTAATGTCAAAAACTAATGGAAGATGGTCGCTGTTAGTTGCCGAATCCAGAACAGACCATGACGAAGTGCAACTTCTGCTTTTGATTCCTCTACGGCCGTCTCAAGGGCCATGTTTCTCTTGGCTAACAGCTTTTCCCGCATACACGTGCTTGTAGTACCAAAAACTGTCTAGTCACATAGCATGAACGCGCTCAGTATGCCGAAATTACAGCTCGCAACTTTCAAGTGCAAGTCTCTGTAGAATTGCTGAACTGGCTCGCCATCCGCTTGCACTCAGCTGCGGAATACGTACCTCTCATATGTCTCGTTGGTTTGTGGCATACAGTAGGCTTCGAAGGCTTCCACTAGCTTGTCGTAGTTGACTTTGTCTTTTTAACTCACGCTCAAGGTGTTGAACGCATCGATGGCCTCTTGTCCAGCAAGATGAAGGAAGACAGCCGCTTTCCGTGCCTTGGTGCGTGGTTTCTGTTGCTCGGTGGTGGCAAAATAGACCTGTATACGCTGCTTCAACTTGAACCCGCTGTCAGGAACGTTCTTACCAAGCCGCAGTGGTTCCGGGGGCGGAAGCTCAGCCATTGCTTTCGAAAAGGGCGTAGACGTGGCCGGCCCAATTCTGACACAATGTACTAGGTTTATTGCACACATGCGTCAGCGTCTCGGCAACCAGTGACGCTGATTGTTAGCGGCATGCTTTTATACAGTCGCGGCATGCACAATGTTACCCGCTTGCTTTGATACATACGTTACACTACCCAAGAGCCCAAAAGCTTCGTCTCGAAAACTGATCACAGACGTGTTCAGAACCATCTTGTTTAATTAACCACACGCGACATCACTAGCACGAAAACAACGCGAAAGCCACATACGCTACAATGCACCCATCCGCTTTTGGCCCTGAGCATACTGGCGGCGCATCACCTTCAGCCACAGAGCCCCTCTGCCTTTCCAGAAGGTTTATATAACCTCCTTAGGTGGATATCACTGCATTCAATCAGAAAACGTTCCTACCCCAAAGCATGCGCACTGGGAACGAGTGCCGCTGCGCCATCTAGTGAGCACTCTGAGTACTGGCGGAACTCGCACCCGCCGCTCTCTACGTGCGTCTGCCTGAATGAGTTGGTGATAGGCGGAAGCGCCGCAGCGCCATGTAGTGAACATATCGAGTACTAGAGTTGGCTACGACGAACAAATGTGTAAAAGCCCACCCCTTAATAAGATTCTTCTCTAAAAAGCTTCATAGAACTTTATGTAGCACTGTGCACCCTATCTGACTGTACACAGCGCTACAGCCCAAAAGAGGGAGCTGGGCACTCTCTCTGAGAGAGTAGTTTGTTGCCCTAGATTGCATTTCCTTTTCCAGAGTAAATCACCTCTTTCTGAAGCAGAGTATGGTGATTATCTAAAAAGTGTCAAAGTACTCCACCTCAACAAAGTGACACAATGCTGCCTGAACAGAGCAGCGTGGCCCCAGCGAAGGAAATAGTAGTAGTACACATCACCGAAAAACAACAACCCAGGTGAAAATTGGGCTTTCCCATTGTTTTTGCTCGACTTGCTCGTGTGCACACCATAAGGACGGCTAAAAAACGTCGCAGCGTTGCCGCAAAGGTGAAGCAATGAACACTATACCAGCAAATTGGAAGGTCATGTGCACAATATCAAGCAGATTGAAACGTTCCCCGCGTTTCTCACATACAAATGACACACAAAACGTAGTGACAGGTACAGATGAACGCGAATAAGCGTCTGTGTTGTTACTTCGCTGTGTCTGAAAAGCACGCTCTTTTCGCAAACGGAGGCAGTGACCTTTGTGCCCCCAGTAACTACAACAGAATCGTTCCAGTGAAAGGCCAAGGCTAGCCAAGACGTAAGATTCTACCTACTGCAAGATAAAGGCGTGGGATCGAGCGTACACACCCTAATTTTCTACGCTACGAGCGCGTACACACCCTCATTTATTCGCTACGAGCGCGTGGCGGCTCTCATGAGCCGCCACGCGCTCACTGCGCCATCTTACTGATAATGCTGAAAACACGATAGTTCTCTCCCCCCTCCCAATATTCCCGGCAACAGTGGTAAGTGGTAGATATGAATAGCGTGCCGTTTCAATGGTGAAAGAGGTATCTCTAGGTGGCTCAATTCTTAACGCCTCGCAATCGTGACACGGAGATCCCACGCTCAATACCACATTCCAGAGCCTTCTTTTTTTCTGGGATATTTTTCTTTCTAACATTTTCATATATATAGGTGCGTATACGGTGCATACGTACACGGTGCATGACATCGACGCTGGAGGTGATATCAAGACGAGAGTGTCGATATAAATGATATCGCAATAATACAAACACAAGAAGAAAGCTGTGCAAATGACGACAACCGAGTGAGACTCGAACCTCCGACCTATACACGCACAAGAAGTTAGGAGCCCAACCCGCTATTACTACGCCACATTGGAGACCTGTACATCATGGTTTATTTCTTCATGTCATAAGTAATTTTTTGTGATTTGTCTGCAATTTCTTGTTAAAAAGCACAAACTTTAGTGTATCCACACTTGTTAGAAAAAAAAACGGGCCGTTGTTCAAGTGTTTAACGTGCTGATTTTGTGCTTTGTGAGATCAGAACAGTCCATTGAGATGCTTTACAGTAGAATAAAAGGGTAGCGCAACCGACGATGTGAACGACACTAGCGCTCACTTATTAAATTCTGTTTAGTCAATTCTGTTTGCGAAACATCGCGCTTCTAACGTATGCACTGAGGAATTCAGTTTGTTGTCACCGATTTGGCCATATTGCCACGTTTCTTTCGTCAAGTTTTGTTATCGCCCCACACCACTGCGTTCAGCGCAAACCACACCCACGCTGTCCCAGAAGATTCAAGGCTTTAGGATGGCCTCGCCGTGGTAGTCTAGTGGCTAAGGTACTCGGCTGCTGACCCGCAGGTCGCGGTATTGAATTCCAGCTCAGGCGGCTGCATTTCCGTTGGAGGCGGAAATGCTGTAGGCCCGTGTGTTTTGATTTGGGTTCAAATTGAAGAACCCCTGGTGGTTGAAATTTCCGGAGCCCTCTACTAAGGTGTCTCTTATAATCCTATGGTGGTTTTGGAACGTTAGACCCTATATATCCTTCTTCGAGGCTTTGATAGATCGTTTTGTTAAGATCACGTCCACTTTGGTAACGTCGCACATTATTTAGGAAGCTACGTTGCCGCCAGCGATGATGCTAGAATATTCGAAGGCAAGGGTATAAATGCCGACACGCTTCGCAGCTTGTCAGTTGATCGACGGCCGGTGCTCCGCTCACCGCTATCAGTGCCAGCGTCTTGCTGTTGTCTAATTTTTCTTTTACTTGGCCACAAGTTCGGCAGAAATTAACAGTTTATTATTCCACCTGCAACTGCTCTCTTCTTCCACGTCGCTACCCTGTGACAATGTTGTCAGTCATGCTTGTTTACGTTTCCCGACTAAAGCCAAAATAATTCGCAGTATTCGTACCGTATGTTAAGCTTACGGGAGCATTTTCGATGCACAAAGTTCCTATTGAAAACCATCAATATCTATATAAAGAGAACGCAACATCATTTATAATATATTGTCGATAGTGACCGATTAAATCATGTCATATTTTAATGAGGTCATACGCACTGTTTAGTCACCCGCCATGATTGTGCTTTCGAAGTAGCGTTTTTTCCAGCAACAGAAGTAGTAATCAGAGTTTTTGTTTTCATGCTTGTCAGATGTCACGTGTGTTGACTAGAAAAGTGCCTTAACATTGATTGTGTCTTTAGTGATCCCGGTATTATCGACAGCGGATGCCTCACTTATTAGCTTGCTCTTCACTTCGGGATATGCACGTGCAAAGTCAAAAGGCACGACTTGGGGGAACTGTTGAGAATGAAGAGATTTCAGCCATGGCCCGTAGGCTGGCGAAATCTCTTTTGATATATTTCGATAGGTTATCGAAAAGTAGGCCATTTTCTAATGAAAAACGACATTGTGACGCTCGTGTGGTTGTAGAAGCGGTAGTGCGTGATGAGGAATGAGTTTCGCGCAAGGTTTAGCTTAAGCCAGGTGGGTCTCTGTGTAGACCCCATTCGGAGCGAAATCGTGAGTGGCGAAGATTACAGCATTCACAATTCTCTGATGCAATGTAAGTACGCAATTCACTACTGTATCAAAACGCTAGAATGCATAGACAGTGAGCTATTGTTTTCTTCATACATTCCTTATTCTGGCCGGGGGTGACTTCGTACATCTTGTTCCCGATGTGTAAAATTGGACTTAAAGACTGCAATTGCATTTTAATGCTTAAGGTTAGGAGCAACCATGTTCTTTGTCATTCAAGACTATGAACTCCAACAAGATTTTACTGAAAATAGATAGATTTTGTTCAAGCCTAAAGTTGTATTTGAAACATAGGATGCCGAAGTGAAACATTGTTTGATTGATTGGTATGTAGGGTTTATAACTCAAAACCACCATATGATTATGAGAGACACGACATTGTTTACAATAATATAAAGTTGAATGCGGATATCTTGAATTACCGCAATCACTTTTTAGAAACTACACTCGCTTTTTCTGAAATATAAAGCATACAATCCAATTTGCTAATTTCGCTAATGAATAGTGATGACTAGAAAGTTACTAGCAAGATAACTTTTATCTCAGACCCTTACCCGAGTGCATTTTTCTATTGCTCTAATTCATTAAACTTTACCATGCCACGCCCATCACGGTGGCGAAGCTTCGCAAAGCTTAACATGCAAAACACGCATCGATTGTACTTCGAAAGCGTTTGCATGAACGCTAACAAGCGCGAGAAGCATCAAAAGTGCATATCTTTTCTCTCAGCAGTGACCAAATTTTGGCGTACATCTAGTACTACACTGCCCCTTTGTGAGGTAAGGTACGGGTACATTGTGTTGGTTGCCTCAGAGGACAGGAACCCCTCTTATCTCAGAATGAGTAATATTTTGACTATCATATCAAGTCACCAGGTTCCAATAGGTACCAGTGTGAATATACTGGAACTCATTATTGTTATACTTCTCACTCCTGACACTAAATATGCTCACTGAAGAGAAGCGGGGGCGAAGACGATATTAATCTAAGCTCCCTGCCAGCAGTAATCAGATGGGGCAAAAGAAACACTACTGCTGAATGCACTACTGCTTTTAGATGTTCATCATCTCTCTCTCTCGCTTTCATCTCCTATGCACTTGCCTTTCTCTCCTCTAGGCATCTTTCTCAGTGACGTTTACTCCACCATAGCAACTGTGCGTCACCTCCCTCCTCTACTACGTCCTCACCTATCTTGCCTCGCCTGCCGACACAGGCAGCGTTTGCTAGCGAGTTTCTTGATTGAAAAAGCGCCCGCTCGTGCTGAGCAGCCCTTCACTGGCCACCTTGTATATATAGACACTAGATTTTCACCTGCAAGGTGGTACCGGTGGGTCTTTTCTCCTGTGCGTTGCTGAACGATAAAAATGCTCAGCGTATGCGTTAAAACTGAAAGCGGACTGCAGGTCTCTGTCTCCAACAGAATTATTCTGTCTCTCATTGCCTATTAGTAGCGATTGACATGTTTCGGTAGGAAACACCTGTTTATCACTGCGTACTTCGCCGCTCCGCAGGTTTATCTTCTGGGCAACGCCACAATGAGCGCCAGTGTCAACGCCACCACTGGTGTAGGCGTTAGAGCCCAGTGCTTCGCATCTACACCTGGTTCCCTTTAGCAAAAGATGGTTTAGTTTGGAATAGAGAACAACATGTTTTTTGCCGACGACCAAAGAATATTGTAGCGGACGATTGAGGCCGCGCGGCAACAGGCAGGGGAACCAAAGAGAATGAACAAGACGTTAGCACGAGCTGCTCAAAAAACATGGAGTGCTTGAACTAGGACTCGAGCCTTTATTAGGAGACATTTTCTGGTGACAATATCTCCCGTTCATCGCCCCTTCAAAACTTTCGACTGCAATGGCATGGTAACAGCAGCTGCGCGAAAAACGTAGCGTCACCAGGAACAGCGTCACACGAACCATTATGCCGACTGACAAGCTTCAGGCCATGGCTACAGATGCCACTTAAGTTCATTCCCATGCTACATACCCGACTCAGAAGAACGTTGCGCTCGCCTACCTCCTCAGGTAAATTTTCGTCGCCACGCACGGTGACGCTTACGAAAAAAAGCTCTAGCTTAGGGAAGATTACAACCAGAAGATGTCCTATGCCATGTCTGGAGCGCGCTTCTTCCTTTGCGATCATGTCAACACCACGATGGAAACGAGAACGAGGAGAGAGCAATGTCTCATGAAGAGCAACTGTCAGTCTTGACATACTCTTCAAAGGGCTGCATCTCACCACTTCGCGGTAATAGGACAGGCGGCTTAAAATTCGCATCTACCTGAAGCGGGCGTACTTGCTGAGGTCACGAAGGTAAGCTAACATTGGCCATACTCACGCTTCGCAGTGCGTATTTCGGCCAAATCTGGCTAAAACTTGATATTTACGTTTGAGCCACAGCTGGGTCACTGGGCCTTTATACCACCCAGGGATAGGCAGCACACATTTTTTACGTGCACTCTGCGAAGACAGCAACACCACAAGAGCCTGCCCAAATGATATTCACAGACAACTTTGCCTGCTTCTTCGGCCATAATGTCATACAATGTGCTGACGTGAGATAATTAAAGGCCTCTTACACTTGCATGTACTTGGTCGGATCGTGAAGACAACCGACACTTCTTGGCTTAGTTGCACATTACATAGTCAAGTGGGGAATGTCAAGACCGAAATTTGTACAAAAAGCACGGGTGTGATAGGCTTCGGAGGTGCACTCTTAGATCTCCATTACAATATTTTCACATATTACCGTAACATAAACCTGTAAATAACGGCCCACAATAACGTCAGGCTAGATCTCCCCACGGCAAAACGACTCTATTATCTTTTTCATGAGCTTGTCTTCGTCCTCTTTTTGACAGCAGCAAATGCTAGCCTGCAAGCATCAATAGAAACAACATTACAAAAGCTTATATCAGTGGCATCACCCTTCTTCCCAAATAACATCGTCCCAACGCCACAACATTAAAACGCGATGAAACGAAATAAACATACATATAAAGTAACCAGTACGGAGGGGGGTGTTAATGATCCCGACATGTCTATACAAGCGAGTTCGATGAATAGTAAGCGTTGGTGAAACAATTTCATCATTGAAACATGGAAGACGTCTGCTTGTTGTGAACGACGGCATGGACGAGCCGTGTTCTTGTGAGGAACTTCGTAAGTCACTTCGCTAAAACAAAAAAGAAGCCTATAGGGCCAGAATAGTGGTTCACTAACTTTTCCGAATGGCGCCGTTGTTCAATGGAAGTAATCAACCATGCTCGTACTCCGTGTTGGTTAGAAACTTTGCGATGACGAGCGTTGTACCACTGTGAATCGATGCGTTGTTGCTTATTGATTCGCTCGATTGCAAGCTAGCGAGATGCGTCCGGGAGTGTAATAAATTTGTTTGTCTTCACACTGATGTAGTGCCTGTCTGGTAGCAGCATGTGATCAAGACGTGTAGTGACCTCCATGCCATGAAGCAACCGGATAGGCGAAAAACCTGTTATTTCAAAAGCTGTGTTATCAGCGAAGGCGATGTAGGGGAGGATGTCATCATAGTTTTTGTTGTCTTTTTCAATGCACATGGATAGCATACCGGCTATCGTCTCGTTTAGCCTCTTTGTGTGAACGTTGGTTTTTGTGTAGTATACAGTTGTTTTTTGATGAGCTGCTAAACTAAGCAGCATGACGTCTTATACCATCCAGGCGACAAAAGCTGTTTCACAATCACCTGTGATAATGATGGTGCTTCCTGACGAACCTTGATCTTCTTCATAAAAAAGTGGGCAATCTCAATGGCAGCGCACGCTGTAATGCTCTCATTTCCCATTAACATATTATGTAACACGTAGCGACTAGAATTCAGTGGTTGCAGTTGTCCTTGTACTTTGGAAAGATCCGAAAAGGTGCATGCGAAATTGTTGGAACGGTTGTGCTGGCAGGGCAACGTGCTTCAAAAAGCCCGCTGGGCGCTGAAGTGATGCTTTGCTGCGCTGGCATGCATGACAGGTTTTTACGCAATGCTTCACGTCGCGATTGAGCTCAGGCCAGTAGTATTGTTCGCGAATCCGGGCCACGGTACGCGTGAACTTCAAGTGGCCGGACGAAGGCTCATCGTGACAATATGAACAATTTTCTTCGGTGGATTCCAAGTCACCCTTTTCAAAAAATATTTTTATATATTTACCGAACAGATTAAGATCAAATTTGGAAGGAACCTATGAGCTACTATACAGGCTTAGCAACTAAAATATTGTATATATTCACCGATGAGAATAGGTTCAGGCTGCATATACAAAAAACGACTCTTTTTAATTACGAGAAATTGAGAAACAATACAAGTGCACTGTGCTTTAAACAAGGCGTCAACTGCATGCCAACCAGCACAAACGTTTGCGTGCAGTGAGGGTAGCGCTCATTATAGTCCCTTATATTCATTTCGACTCCAGCGACCATTGTACTAGACATACTTTTTAATATGTCTTTTTAGTATGTACTTTTTAGTATGTTTTTAGGTGATGCAGAAACGCAAGCAGAGTCTCAATCGAAGCCGATACCATTTAGCAGGTACTTTAAAAGGCGAGCATTATAATTTTTAAAGCTTTTCCTGTTTGTGCCGCTCTTTTTTATGTGGGGGCCTTGAAGTATAGGCGGCGTCCACGAGAAAAAACCTGCGCATGGTGTGGTAAAGTATACAAAATTATTTTTGGAGCTATCTTCGTGGAATTCAAGTAACCTAATTGTGCAATCGGATTGATGCCTTGTAGAAACAATGATGCAAGAGGGTAGTTTTTTAATCGGTATTTTGCTTACAATGCGAGAATAACCTTATGTTCAGTGCACTGGACACCAGGATGCAGTTGGATCGCGTCGTGCGAAACATGCAAGAAATAAGAAAACTGTGAGTAAGCGTCAGGCCACAAACTTGAAGCCCAGTCAACGAAAATGAAATGGCAGCATGCTAGGATCTCTACTAAAAGCATGGAGCACGAGAAAAAAATGGTGTAAGAGGAAGCTGGCTTATGGAATCTAAGCGCTCTCCGTCCTAGGTTTTTACCATAGAGACGCTATGGGTGACGTTAGGTATGATGATTTTTTTCTTTTTCTCAGACAAAAACAAACCATTTTTTTTCTTTTTTAAGACAATTAACCTTCTGACAGGGCCGCAAACAACGCTCTTTCAAAGAAAGTGGCAAAACGTGCATACCCATGGTGCAACAGAGGAATCCTATTCTCTAGTACACTGGACATGGTTCGACTGTAAACATCATCGTACTTAGGTTCTTAACATTTTTTGTATGCCTTTCAAAAGCCTCCCAGCTATAAATAAATTAAATATTTTCGCCCCACCCTACCAAATTCATGATTAAAAATATGTACACACTTTTCTTCGCCTAATCTCCTGCATGTGTTGATGCGTTCGCAGATTGTTTTGCCTCCACGGCGATCAAGTCCCATTCCCGGTCCAAGTCAGGTAAGTGTTTTAACCTTAGAGAAAGTATGTTATGAAAACACCGCTTGATGAGCAGGAGTGATGCTAAAATTTTTTTATGGATATCTATGCCAAGGATACCAATGCGTTAATCATTCGGTCAGCCATACTCATGATTGTCATCTATTTCATTTTTACGAGTGATTAGAGGCTTAGTGGAGCAAGATATGGAAGTAACTGTATACGTGCTTCAAAGCGGCTTCGAAAATTCACGGTAACCGCAGGAAACGTGGAGCTTAGCCATAAAATGTCGTTATTTTCACCTCGTGCGGTTGAAACTACGTTCGATAAAAAGTAGTTAGTGACAAGTCAGTGATCAGCTTTTTTCAGGAATCTGCAAATAAACCTTACCTTGTTCTGATGTGAAGGCGATGAGGAAACTACACCAACTGTAGCAAACAATTACTCTTATGAGCTTGCCTTATGCATTAAAAGCGTTTCCCTTATAGGGGCGATGCTCGTTAAACCGTTGGTCGTGCGTACGTGAGGTATGTAGTAGTAGTAGTAGCAATACTAGTCGTAGTAGTAGTGATAGTGCGTCGTAGTAGTACTTAGCAACGTACACTGCCAGGCTATAAGGAGCCGCACGCTGCGCTCATTTGAATTGATGAGGAAACCAGCGCATGGTAATCATAAATAAAGATATAGTTGTTTCCGATGAAGTAACTTACGAGAATAGTATCGGTGACCTAATTTCCAATAGGATTTGCCTTGAATTTGATGCTTACATAAAAAGCTAATAACAGATAGAGACGCATTGAACACACTATCACACCAGAAAAGAATGCATCGTTACACTCGATGGGCGTAACCTCATTTTTTTTAGCGAGGTTACATTTATACTCAGCATCTGGGCTTTATAAGTAGTCTGTAGTTCAAACGTGACGGGATGGCGTTACGCTCTCCTATAGTAGAGTACCGAGTACTCTAAATCATTAACCGCTTTTTCTAAGCACGCAGATTTAGCGAAGATTGGGCCACTGCACCATGAACTAGACACGAAGCGCAGGCAGTAAGAAAATGCACGCGTGCCGCTTCTCTAGTCGGGCCCTGCCACCTCTTGTTTCAGTCCTAGAAATTTCCGCTCGATGGCGGTACTTCTGTATGATGAAAAGAAGTGAGATGGTGGTACTTGGAGTGTTCACTAGATGGACGGACGGATCTACAGACGCGCAGGCGAACGCAGGGACAGACGTACGAACGGATGCATGGGAGGACGGACGGACGCATGGAGGGACGCACAGACGGACACACAGATGAACAGAAGCAAGAACGAACAGACGGACGGATGCTTTGCTCCACTAATCATCATGCCTTCCATAAATATGCTGTGATTTTTTTCTGCCATAAAGGAAATGTTAAGTTATCCTTTAGTTTTTCACAGGAAAATACAATAGGGCTGTCAATAGGTTGTAAATCCTTCGCTATAAAAATGAAAACGACATGAACTGTCAATCAAGAAATATCAATTCCTTGAGTAAGTCGATGATTATTATCAGACCACTACGTATGTCATCTAATGTTTCAAATGCCTTTTTTGGCGCAATCATGTGAACTGAATTCAGCACACTTGATCACGCTCTGGAAAGAAAGCACGCGCAGAATGCATAAATTTTTTATACAGAGATACACGTCCATTGCCTGACAAAAACTGGGTAAGAGTCCAATATAGCATGTAAAGTTATATCTACCTCAACATCTAGCAATGCCATGTAAAATTTTGCAGCATGCCCTCATTTGATAAGTGCCTCCTAGTTCCCTAAAAGATGGGCCTTCCTGAATGGTAATTTGTACATTTTAACACTCGTGTGCAATCGCTCATGCAGTACAGTGTTTTCTTGTGCATCCCAGATCTTTTTTAAGTTACATATGTATTTGTTTTTTCAGCCCATTCAACAAGAGAAAAGAGTTTTGCTGACATTGTTTCGCAGTAGTTGTTCCTGCACCCTTCTACGCATGCCGATTTTTCTCTATTTTCGCCTATATATGTACACCACTCCTGTATTAAATCTTTGTTGAAAGTCAGTGCTCTTTTCTGTCCTTGTTTTTTCGCTTCCGTAGTTACGAAGTAACTACTTCTAGGTTGCGCTGTTCCTGCATTCAGTTATGTCCTACCAACTTGCCCAAGCTTCCCCGCTTCACATCCGTAGAAGTCACAGACATCTTCTTGAATGATCTGTTTATTACTGTTACGCTGCTGTCTGATGTCTTTGGCAAATCGTTCACTAAAGAACCCTTATCTCGACATTCAACTTTGATGCGTAGAAACTTCGTCATTTGCTCAGGTTCCTAACATAAGAAAGCCTGGCTTGTTTCCGTCACGTTCCCTATACTTTTTTTTTCTTTTTGTATTCTACGATGTCAGCTGGTGTGATCCCGAGCAGCACTTTATTCAGCGTAGCCACGTATGAAGAGTTTGGGATTCTGAGACTATGCTGTCCTCTGCTAAACAGTCACACCGTGTCGAAGAAATTCCGCAGAACGGTGACATTGTTTGCTGATTTCACTCTTTCGAGCGTGCGTAGTTTTTGGGTATCTTTGCTCAATAATTTTCTGGTTTTCGAACCAATGTTTCAAACCTTCAAGCGCAACATCATAACAAGAATATGTCACTTGAATAGCTACGACGATTTGAGCTGCAGGTTCATCTAGTAGTGAGACCAAAAAGTCAAATCGGTCTGCGTTGGAAAGCCTCGGGTTCTCATGCACGGAGTGCAAGCGCTTATCCCAAAAGAGTTGCCACTTAGTCACGGTCCCGTCGTAACGAAGAAGCTCAAATTTGCGAAGTCGTCCACTTAACCCGCGTTGTGGATGTCATTCATATCGACTCAGCGCACCCTCATAGAATCTTGCTACCATAGCTTAAGTTGTAGACGACACCGATGTAGCAGAAATCTACGAGCCTAAGTGACTGACCATATCATGAAAATTATGACATGTATGTCATTACTGTCAAGATTCACAATTCGTGCTTTTGCTGCTCTTGCGGTAGTTTAGTTCATATGACATGTTGCAAAACTGGTATGGTATGGCCTGACTGCATGGCAAACACAAGTGACAGACCCTTACGCGGAAATCATGGCATGCATGCCATGTAACAACACGATTGCACGCCTCGCTCATGATTCGCTTGTGGCCATTTTGGTAGCTTCAAATATACAAGATTTTGTATTATGGGACGTGACTGGACGACGAAGGTGTGTGACTCGTGCAAGCATGATATTTATGAGATGTGTGTCATGTAAAGACACGACTACATGGCACGCGCATGATGCGCTCGAGGTCGTGTCGCCAACTTCTCATATATCAATTTTGGTACACATCACGCTAACTGACGACGAAGGTAAATAACATGTCCAAACATGGTAATCATCTCATGCGTGTCATGTAACAGCATGACTACATGTTAGCTCATAGTGCACTCGCGGTCGTTCCGCTAGCTTCATATACATCAAATTCAGTGTTACATGAAGTAAATGAATGGTGATGGTGTATGATTGGTGCAAATATGATAATCAGCATATTCGTCTCAAGTCAGAACATGACAACGTACCATGCTCATTTTGCACTCGCGGCTGTTTTGCTGGCTGCATATATACACGATTTGGTATTACGGGACGTTATTGGGCGACGAAGGTAAATAAGACGTCCAAACATGATGATCGCAACGTGCGTGTCATGTACAAACATTACTATGGGACACACTCATGATGCGCTCGTGGCGGTTTAGCTAGCTTCACATATACCGAATTTTCTGTTACTAGATGTGAATGGAAGACTAAGGCATGTTTTATGTGCAAACATCAAAATAATGGGATGCGTGTCATGTAACAACGTTACTACACGCCGCGCTCTTGATGTGCTCGTAGTCGTTTCACTAGCTTCACATTTACCAAATTCAGTATTGCGAGACGCGAATGAAAAACGAAGGTAAATCACACGTCCAAACACAACAGTCGTAATACGTGTTTCGTGTAAAACATGACGACATGCTAAGCTCACAGCATGCTTGCGGTTGTTTCGCTAACTTCACATATGCGAAAATTGGGTATTACATGACGTGAATATACAACGAAAGTAAATGACGTGTTCAAACACGATAATCATGGCATGTGCGTCAAGTAACACAAGACTACGGGCAACGCTCATAGTCTGGTCAACGCCCTTTCGTTAGCTCCACATATGCCAAATTTGATATTACGTAACTGGGTAACTTGTATGAGCGACGAAGGTAAATAACTCGTCCAAACATGTCAATAATATAATATCCATGTTGTGTAAAACATGATCATACGTTACGCTCATAGCGGGCTCGCAACCATTTCGCTAGGTCCATATATACTAAATGCAGTATCACGTGACGTCAATGGGCGAAGAAGGGAAATCGCACGTTCAAACATGACAGTCCTGACATGCGGGTCACCTACAAATTACATGTTACGCTCATAGCACGCTCGCGGCCGTTTCGCTAGCTTCACATATACCAAATTTGCGATTACGTGACGGGAAAGGACTGCGAAGATAATGACAGGTCGAAACATAATAATCCCATCACAAGCATGTATTAAAGTAACATATTTACCTTCCTCATTCGTGCTTCTTTTATCATCGATTCCCAAAGCACGTGGGATTTGCCAATTTGTTCATAACCTTATTCTTTGAGTACTCTGTATAGAAGGGGTCAACTTGGTGGAGCACCCTGATTTTTCTTCAGCATGCCTTCTCATCCCTCAGGCGAAGACTTTCACGAAGATGAAAGTATGAGAGCGCACTTTTTGGTATATTGCATTGAGGTGCGTTCATGTACTTCCGTCTGTGAAGTGTATGGAATTCGGGAAGGCCATTAGCAGTTCCATGTGGGACAAGATGTAGTGTTAACGGTACTTATGTTCTCCGTTCGGACATTCCTGGAAGCGGCTTTACGTGATCTTCTTCAGAGCATCAAAAAAGTGCTGCAAATGGGCGCTTTTCGGCACCCCCATTTCGGTTTTTCCACACTTCTTTTCAGGAACTCCTACAAGGTAGGGTTCAGCCTTGTTATCCACGGTGTGTTCTTCTCTGACATCAGTGTGAACGCCCTTTTTCTCTGCCTTCACAACATGTCTAAAATGTTACTGCTTCGAAAAATCTGGTTCTGTTTTCTTCTAGTTCTTGCTTGTGCTTACGTCTTTTTCGTAGACAGATTGTATGGCAGAGCACTGGAAAACCTGCTGAATCAACTGATGTGTTTAGGATTTATTTTTATTTTTGAAGCCCATTACATTGTCCCATTTAGTCGATTCTTCAAAGCTTGGAATAGTGCTTGCGTGACTTTACTTAGAAGCGTGGTGGTTCTTGCTACTTGGTATGACATGACTATTGTTATAGCGCGAGTTCAGAACAACGACCAAGGGACAAGAAAAAGACGAGCGCTATCTTTTTCTTGCGCTTGTATTCTAGCGCTCGTCTTCTTCTTGCTCTTTGTCATCGTTTGAATATCATGCTACAGCAATTGTTTCACTATTACGCTGTAACTAATTTTGCGGGGTTGTTAGGGGAGGTGGGGCACTTAATGCGGTTGTTCAACTACACGGTTTTCTTATCGAAGTACTGTATTTTACGGCGTTCGAACGCAACCGAAACCGCAAAACAATGTCTGGTAGTCTTGAACAGCGCCAATAATTCTTTGCAGAGAAGTTGGTTCAAACTTGAAAAATCGTCTGCAACTTGCGCAGCAAGTCAAGTTTTCAAGCTTGGAGTACACGTTCCTGAAGTGTTGCCTGTCTTGGTCCAGCTTGAGACGGCACCGCCGGCATATCTGTCGTGTGACGCACAATGCAAAATTTCTCACACGCAGAGTTCAAATATGGCACAGCTTTTAATACCAGGAATAATTTCAGACTCAAAGTCTTGTCGTGGGAAGTATCTGGCAACACTTTTGCTCTAAGAACCTTCATGGTTTGACCACTACGTAGCATGGCCTTGCCCTCCTGACGCTCGTATTTGTGGCCTCCTGGCAGGAAGCCTACTCAAAGGAATAAAATTCACTTCAGACCTTCTTTTTTACTTAGAGCTTGGGTTTGCACTTTTTTTGTGGTTGCGTTTATCATTCATTCCGAAATGTTGCTGGAGAATAATTGCAACACTTCATGCGGCGTGTTCGCTGAGTTGCTGCGAGCCTCATCAACATGGTCGACAGGACCCCTTTTTTTGCAGGCCACTGCAAAACTATTTGTCCAGTCACACTTTCGGCATTGTTGACCAACGCTGGCTCTTTTTTCTTCATGCATTTTTTTTAAGTTTTTGCAGGTTGTTTAACTCTGCGTATTTTCGTTGTTTGACAATTTATTTCTATGCTGGTGGCTTAACAGCCTACTCTTCCGCTCCACCGTGGTGAACTAGTGGCTAAAGTACTCGGCTACTGACCCGCAGGTTGTGGGGTCGAATCCCGGCGGCGGCAGCTGCGTTTTCAATGGAGGTGAAAATACTGTACGCCCATGTGCTGAGATCTGTATGCACGTCAAAGAACCCCAGGTGGTATACATTTCTGGATCTCTTCACTACAAGGTCTCTCATAATCATATAATGCTTTTGCGACGTAAAACCTCACATATCAATCAATGAAACTTCTGTTTGCGGGGCTTGCTCCATTCTGTTTTAGTTTGCTCTTTTTTCTGTGAATTGCACTGATTTAAAGACATATTGTATCAAAAGTGAATCTTCTCTGAGAAGACGTTCTCCAAGTCTGTCATCAGCCGTTCTGAACACCACTTCATGCCTTTTGATGGGTCCACGCATCGTTCCGAACTGCCAGTTCTGAGCGTTCAACTACAGGTGGCTTAATAAGGTTTCAAAAAGCTCGCCATCCGGCTATACGCCCTTCCGAAACAGGTACCGTTCTCATAATTCATTTCTGTGATGCTGGTAATAGCTTTGATACTTTTGAAGAAGCGTGTTACAGCTACCCTTCTCTGTTGCCGTTCAACCGAAATTGTCGAAAACTGACGATTGCTGGTGCTGTGGCATGGAGTAGCAACGCTTCTTTCTGCATCTGACTGCGTTCCTTTTCGCTTTTTGTTGGTCCGAGGCAAAAAAACAAAACAAAACGGCGGCAGAACACACGCCAGTTTTCGGCAATGTTCTCAGAATTGCTGCGTTCGTGAGGGTGATGTTGGCTAAAAGCGACAAATCACCTTGTCCATGAGCAAAAAATCTCAAAATGCGCAAATAAAATACATAATGAAATATTGCAGGTCCGAGTAAGGATCTCACCCAGGCTGTTCGAGCGGCAAGCAGGTGTTCTACTACACATTCACACTTCTGTATGAAAAGATATTGAAATTAACTTCTCCTGATCGGAAATGCAGTGATGACAACGTTGATGCTTCACAAACACACGCGTGCAATATACAGGCTCTGCAATACAGTATCTAGTATTGCCGCAAGCTTGCGCAGTACAAGCACACACTGCATCAGACGTCAGCACGTGTTATTATCATAAAGAATACATGATTTAGCTGGCCTATCAATATAATATTTCTTAAACGGGCCCTGCAACTCTTTTTGAGCAAGGTCAGAAAAGGCAGCCGATAGGTGGTAGAGGCTGCCGACAACACGTGAGTCAATCATTATAGTGCAGCACGCACCCAAGAATTTCAATAAAGTATCAAAACAAGCTAAAATTACGTTCTGTTTTCTCTACAAATGACAGAAGACGCTCAAAAATCACTCATAGAAAGTTCATCTTTTAGCTACTGGCTGATTCGAATATGGTGCACTCGGCCGTTACAAATATCGCCGCGGGAGGCTGTGACTTGTTCATGCGTGCGTTCACTTTTGGCTGGCATGGTGAATGGATGTGTTTTACGAGTGCACGATCCACTGCGCAGATAAGTGTTTTTGCGTGTTTTGAGCTTGGTGTTATAAATAATAAGGCAGCAGTGTAAACATCTCGGGCACTTAATACATGAACGGATTTGTGGGGGGAGGGGTCAGTCTCCTGGCATTTATTTGTATGTGTATATGTGCTTTTTTCGCCTTCCAACCCACGATTGGTGTGCACGTACACGGAACATGCAAAATTTAGTAAAAGAGCTTGAAGGTTTGCACGCCGCGTTTAGTAATTATCGAAAGAAACAACGCAGCAGGACAATCGGTGTCAAAAAGACAGTATGAAATATTGTAAAATGTTCAGGATGCGGGTGGGTTATAAAACGGCAGCTAGTGCAGATGCGATTGCACAGACTGCTGACGTCAAGTGGAGGCAATCTAAGGTCGAGAAAAAATAGGAAAATGGTGGTTGCCCAGAGTGCACTGCTGATGATAATCGCCGAGCTAGAGACTGCATTGGCAGCGGAGCAAGAAAAAACGAGGGCTATGGAAAAAAGGCTTAGGGCAGCCGAGGAGGCACAAGCTAAGTTGAACAAAAAAGTGACCTATCTGGAGAACGGTAGCGCACCTGCACCCAGAACGCCGGATAAGAAAGGGAAAACAGGTCCGGGAAAAAAAAAGATTTCACCGGTTCGATGCCATGGTTCAGCGTAGGCGGGCGTGGGAGGTAAGAACGCTACCGGCAGTAAGGCGTAGGTAACCTCCAAGTGCGAAAAATTCTAGCAGAACCGTCAGAGCACCTATAATTGCCGAGGACTTGAATTTCAATTGATGTGCAGATGGACTCAAAGAGAGAGTTAGCGGCGACGATTGGGTTTCAGTAGGGACGCTCCGACGAATAAAGCTGAAAGCAGTCATGAGGCAAGCGAGTGCAAAACTCACAATGAAGGCTAAATAATGAAACCTCGTAATAATTGCGTATGGTCTAAACAATGTCTCAAATGAAGAATCGGCGGGACTAGTGAACAAAATGGCGGTAGGAGTTGATGATATGCGTGCCTTTTCACCTCAGGTACAGGTGAAATATGCACAATACCTGGACTAACGGAGCATGACGAAAACTTCCAAAGCAGCGGTTGTCAACAAAAACAAGCAGATATGCCAGATGAGTCGAGAGAAAGACTTTGAGGTGGTGGAGTTAACAGAGAAGTGCATAGAAAGGGTGGTTTTCAACGAGATAGAATTAACTTCGAGAGATGGCTAGGTAGTGAGGTGGGGTGGCGACTTGCAGGCCGTGCAATAGCTTTCTTTGGGGCACTCAGGCCCTTCGGGTTCCAGGATAGCTAGTAACGGAGAAAACATGTAGGGGTACTTTTTGACAGGCGGTATAAAAAGATACAATTCCAAAGTGGCACCAATATTTGAGACACGTAGAGTCCGGGGGAGAAATTGACGTAGGCGCGAGGACCGAGCAAACTTGACGTAAGTATTTTACCATGCAAGGTGGCAGGAATGGGTTGAAGTGGGCAGAGATAAAAGAACAGCAAATGTGGAGAAGCTGATGGTATATGAGCTTGCATAAACACATCCCAGGGACATGTAAGGACCAACTAGCAATCCGGCCTAGGCATGAGAGTATTGTAAGAGAATAGAAGGCAGCAGAAAGTGGGTGTGGCATTAGGCCAATAATGCACAAAAGTGCACACGAACAAAAGGTCAAGCAAGAGTGCTGAGAGCATTTGTGGCGAAAAGGGAATGTGGCACGGCAGATGAGGCTCCTGGGTTTTGTATATTTAGGGATAGGGGCAAACGCAGGAGAGGAAAACCGAGAAATACTGCAGTGCATAGAAATTGGCAATAAATAATAATTAAAAGAGTGTTTGGAAAATATATTAGGAGATAAAAATGCACCTATAGAAAGTATGGATGGATATACTGACCAAACTGGCAGAATGCTAATGAATATACGTGAAATGCATGATTTGATCATTTAAAACAGTATCGAGAAGTAAGAAGGGCAGATTACATAGAAAGTTGAAAGGCTGCACTGAACGATAGATTACACAATAATGTCACATTATGATGTATGACCGGCTAAGGATGATGAACATAGGTGAATATGGTTCAAGAAGGTTAGGTAGTGATTTGAAACGCATCAAGCTGAGTTTTAGGAGATAAATGGAATTGGGAAGGATGCATTTGGAGCAACTACATGGTAGCATTCATTCAGAATGGCAAATGCAAATAGCAACCAAAACTATTGAGAAAATATTCAACTAGAACACTAAAACAGAGTGGAAATACACAAAAATTACCTTGTTTGCAATAGTTAGATATTGCTTAGCTACGAGTCAAATCAACTGGAAAAGAAGGCACGAACCTAAGAGCTGGTGGGTTGAGCAAGTTAAAGTATTCCTTGTTAGACGTCAGGAAGTCTCAAGGGAAAACACGTATGCTAAGAAAGGAGTGAACCAGAAGATGATGTTAAAATTTATTGGGATAACTTTTTGAGTCGCAGAAGAGAAGGACCCGATCTGATCAGTGAAAAGATTAGAGAAAAGGGGGGCCTAAATGGATAACTAAAGTTGAAGAAATGATAGAAAGGCAGCTGCAAAGTTTTGAAACTATCTCTACTTTCTGAGTATTAGGACAAGCGTGGAACAGGGGTTGAAAACTAGAGTTCATTTTGTAAGGCTTAATGAGCACGAGGCAAAAGATTATATAAAAACAATGATAAAAAATTTTAACACCAGGAAAGTGCTGCATGCTCCATACGAGATGAGGGTGCACTAATTAAGAACAGTGGCTTCACTGAGCCAACAAGAGTGGGAAAGGGTAGAGAACAGGGCTCCTAATAGCACTTTAACAGGCGCTGACTGCATCCCAGTTCTGCTAATAAATAAACTAGCACCCAACTATAATCAAACATTACGAAAGGCAGCAAGCAGAACAATAAATAATGGTGAAGCCACCGATGGGTAAAAACTAAGCAGAATGAGCATGATCTATAAATAAAGGGGAACAAAGCTGATATAAACACCAACCGTTCTATAACAGTGACATCAGTAGTTTACAGGCTGGTGAGCAGATAGTCAAGGAAAGGGTACAGACATGGGTAGAAAGTGAAGGAGTGCTGGGAGAACAACAAAGTGGGTTCCGTAAACAAAGGAGGTTAGAGGATAATATTTTTTCATTGATGCAGCGTAGTCAAATAGCTAAAAAAAACAGAACCCTCTATGGCTGGCATCGCTACAAAAAAACTAATCTTCTAAATGATGTCTATAAAAGTAACAGGGCAGTTATAAAATGGGAAGAACAGGTATCCGAACCTATAGAAATAGAACGCTGGCTTTCACAGAGGTTTCCCTTGTCACCTTTGTTATTTATGCTGTATCTACAGGAACTAGGAGCCAAATTAAAGGGGGGTCGACTCGGCCCCAGCGCCGCTTTTGCCAAGCAACGAAAACGCGTTGAACAGTTATTTCCACCTTTAATGTATGCAGATAATATAGTATTATTAGCCGACAACAAAGAATTTGTGCAGAGATTGATAGACATCTACGGTAATGAGGGAGATGATTTTGTATGGTAGCGAAGACAGTGAGCATAAGATACGAGAAATCACTCTAGAAGTAGTGGATAGTTACAAATACTCGGGCGTATGGATGAATAACAGGGCCGAATACCTAAGAGACCTCGAAATATCCGCAGTTATTAAGGGTAGCAGGAATGCAGCTGCAAAGGAAAATGGAGCACTGTGGAACTACGATGGGTACGACGTTGTGACAGGTATTTGGAAAGGTCTCATGGTCCCGGGTTTGACATTCGATAATTTGGTCTAGTGCGTAAGATCGGTGGTTCAATCAAGACTGGAAATGGAACAACGTGGCATAGGTAGACTTGCTTTGGAACCACACAGAAACACCACAAATCAGAGGGTACAGGGTGACATGCGATGGACTTCGTTTGAGTGCAGGAAAGCTAGCAGCAAGATTGAATTTCAGGAGCAACTGAGAAAAATGGGAGAAGCACGTTGAGCTAGGAAAGATCTCAGCTACTCGTACAGGCTGTTTCACACGCAGGAGAAATGTCGAAGAGCGGGGCATTGTCAAGCGGCCAGCAATGCAACAACGCACCCTGAGAGGCTCGCTTGCGCCCATATTATTCTGAAGTGGAGTTTTCAACCACGTCTTCTACTACAGCGGCTCTTGCTTGCCGCATTGCTGGACAGTGCGCAGATATCATTGGTAGTGCAGGAACTGGGCCGATGATTTGCACTAAACGTTGTGTGACGTCCACCTATGAGCCTTTATTTGAAATAACATGGCGCCACAAGCAGAATTCGACCGCATACTTGTTTGCTCTCTCGAAACACCGGGGTGCTGTGTGCATTCATGAATATTCTTTCACTGTGTGGACCCCGCACTAAGATAGGGCGAGGAATTATCACACGACAATCAGCACACAATGTAAGCTGTCTTGATTTGACATAGATTGAAAAACACTAACTCGTAAGAGCTGTACTACTGCACCAGCTTGACACAATAAAACATATGGGAACGAATTCAGGAATGTCTAGAGGAGGGCAGAGCCTGAACGTGTCTCTTCACGACAACATTTTATTGCCAAAAGACTCACTAAGTGGCTACAAAATGCAGCGTAGTTTTTACAACGGAGTTTAATAATGTTAAGTCGCTATTTTGCTGGCATAAGAAACATGTTGAACCAGGCAATTGACACAGTGTGTGCTCTTCAGACCATAAAAAATACAAAAATACGTGCGACATATAAGCTTCTGTTTTATTGACCTCAATCTGGATCTTGGGATGCGCACGCTCTGATTGTTGATTGATTGATTGATTGATTGATTGATATGTGGAAGTTTAACGTTCCAAAACCACCCTATGATTATGAGGGACGCCGTAGTGAAGGGCTCCCGCAGTTTCGACCACCTGTGGTTCTTTAGAGGGCACCCAAATCTGAGCATACGGGCCTACAACATTTCTGCCTCTGCTGCCATTGTTAACAAATAGGACATGCTGTAGTGGAACACATAATTGACACCATGGTTTCGCTGCCATTTAGAATGAGCACCATCATTCCCACTTCAGAAGACATGAACTTGGCAGCGTCACGAGTGCATTTTAATGCCGGGATTCAGTCCTTTCTGTTGTGATCAAATATTGTCAAGAATAAGGTCGTTCATGTAGTTGTTCTATTCTAAATCATTTTTGAATTCATTGCTGTAGAGACCACGCGCGGTGCGTGCTCATTATCGTGGATTCCTCATCCAAGCTTACTGCGACGCGCACAAAATTAGGAACATTTATGAACGCACACAGTGTCACGATGTATCGACACATGAAACAAGGTATACTATCATATACAGTTTTTAGGGCCCCATTAATAATAAGAAAGGCTGACAGGTTGGCGTTGCACAACGCTTAGCACAGACATGCGTTGAAGTTTCGGCAAGTCCACACGAAGACATCTGAAAAAACTGGGCGGCTAGACGGGGCAAAAAAAGAAAGAATGAGCAAGTTCGTTGTTCTTTGTTTTTTTAAATCACATCTTGCACGCCCGTTTTTTTGGAAATGACTAGTGCAGAGTATTGGCCCAGTTCCTATATTAACAATGATATTGGTGCGCTGGCCAATAATACGGCACGTGTCCTGCCATAGCAGGCGACACGGCTCAAATCTACACCTAAGCGTATGCGCACACGTGAGCTGCTGTTGGAAGACGATTGCAGCACTCGTCACATCCGACATTTCCGACGAGTATGAAACAGCTTGTACATGAAGAACGTTAATACTAAATGGGGGAAGCGAACTCGAAAATCATCAAGCAAGTCAGAATGCCAATATCAGATTGCCAAGCCTGAAGGAAACATCGGTTAAGAAGAAGGGCAAAAAATGGAGAGGGGCGTGTGGAAGATGGGAATGCTTACAAAATCATCCCTGTAGACCTACCGAACTTTTAAGCATGACATTGCAAAAGAAAAGATCGACAATAATTCTCGGGCTAGTTCACAGCAGTTCGAGACGAGAATGGAAGTATTGCGGACCAAGGCTATCAAGCCAAATACGAAGGAAAAGACCCGGATTGTAGTGCGAGTGGCGAGGAGGAGCAAGCGGCTGAAGATTTGATAATGTTCTGTAAAAAACTGTATCCCATCGTACAAGATAATGGTTCAGAATTTTTCAAAGCATTGGGGTTTAGGAACAGTGAAGGCAAAATAGACTTTAATTGTGTAGAAGCAACCAGGAGGGGACAAACTGATTAGTGGCCACAATTAAGGGGTGGGTGAACTTCAATCCTTCAACACATAGTGATAGCACACAACTTAATGGCCAGGTGGCGTGAGCCATCACCCTATTTATAGAGCATAGCCAGATACAGCAAATCCTCCGTCCATGCGCGCTCGATCACACTAAAAATTCCGTGCATTCGAAGAAAAATTTGAAAAAGTGCTCAAGATCACCAGGTGCGCGTGGCGTATCCTCTTGGCCTTGCTCCCTGATTGCTACCTGTTTAGATTTCAGCACTTTTTTAGAGGTGAGAGAAAAGAAAATGCCATTGCAGTATCCGAAAAATTTTCGTAAGTCCCCTCGTACTTGACAGATTCTTAAAATTTAGTGGCATTGAATCCATGAAGCAGTAAGCTCTTCCAGTGAAATGACTTCATGGTTACTTGAAAAAGGTCACCAGGGCCCCTTTATTACTGTATTGAGGGTGCGTATCAAGTTCGGAAACATTTCACGTGGATAAATTTCTCGTGGTTCACAGCATGCTACGCAATACGCAGAATGAAGCCATTTACAAAAGCTTAACGGACACAAGCCACTATAAAGTTTATTTGTTTCATTGTGGCAATTCATATTTGATTATTCTCCAGTAACACCCTAGTATAAAATTATGCACCGAGTGGTTGAAGTATGCACTAAGGATAGAATATTGCTAATGTGTCAAATTCTCATAAGCGAAGCTCAAAAGTTTCCCGCTATTTCCAACGCCAAGTCACAATAAAAGACTCTGCTAAACTAATTGTACACTGGTACAAGTGTGCCTTTTGAATGTTTCAAACTTCACAGTTATTTAAAGTTAACAAATAAAACTTGCAGTCACCTAAATATGTCACACATTAGGTGTACTACAAAGCTTGCATGAAAAAAATCACAGATTTGCCGTGAAGACGAAGGAATGAACGTGATAGCAATAAATTGGAAGGTCACGCGCGGAATTGCGAGCAGATAGAAATGTTTCCCACGTTTCTCACGTACAAAGGACGCACAAAACCTACAGACATGTACATATGAACGCGAATAAGGGTCTCAGCTGTTACTTCGCGGTGTCTTGAAAGCGCACCCTTTTTCCAAACGGAGGCTGTTCAACGATTGCAGTGACCTTTTGTGAGCCCGGTAACTGCAACGAAATTGTTCCGACAAAACTCAAAGGCTACCCAATACCTACCATTCTCCACACTGCAAGATAAGCGCGCGCGACCTAGCGTACACCCCCTTATTTTCTACGCGGGAGAAAGTACGCGTGAGGGATGAGAGCCGCCGCGCGCTCACTGCGCCATCTTGCTGATAATGCTGAAAACATGATAGTTCCTCCTCTCCCTCCCAATATATCCCCGAGATGCCCGTCAACAGCGGTAAGTGGTATATGTGAATAGCTTGCCGTTTGATTGGTGAAGGAGGTATCTGTCGGTGGCTCAGTGGTTAACGGCTCGCATTCACGACGCGGTGGTCCCACGTTCGGTTATGCAAGCCAGAGTTTTTTCTGGAATTTTTTTCTTTCTTGTGTTTCATTGTATACAGATACGTATACATATGCGGTGCATGACATTGATGCTGATGGCCAAGTCGACGCCGGCAGGGAAATCCACCTGAGAGTGTCTATATAATTGCGATCGCAATCATAACCAGAGGAAAGTAAACTCTGCAAAATATTTCAGCCAGTGCTCCCCTAACATCATGGAGAAACTTAGTAGCATTCCCGTTTGCAGCGCAAGACTGCTAACGAAGGGTATCTAACTAAGCGTTCAGTGGCAAACGAAGACTTGGTACTCTTAATAAAAGTGCGGTGTCCTGTTATGGCACAACCGACGTGCATTTAGATACTGTCGTTCACTAAAAGTGGTATTGCTCTAACAGTGCTAATCAAACAACTTACCGCAACTATGCAAGTGCTGCAGATAAACAATACATACAGAAGTGCATTTGCGCACTTAGGCATCTCCAATTACAAATTTTCATGATATAATCTTTGCTGTCTCAGCCACGATCAGGCCCCATTCCTCATCAGTCAAGTGGGGTAACTGTTTCATCCCAAGTTGAAATATCAGTGATGAAAGAACGGTGGCCCTGCGTGCTTCTGGTGTAGACTTTTTTTGTATTTCGTGCGAACCTACAGCACCAATAAAAATCCATATGTAATAGAAATAAAGGTAGACACTTTTAAATCTTGTAGTTTTCAAGGCGATCAGCTTTTGAGAAGAAGCCAAGTGATGTGCACTTTAAGCAATGCTTCCAACTTTGCGTGAACAGCACGAAGGTTTGCGCAGTCATAGCAGCGCTTAATACGTCCCCTATAATTTTTTTGGGGTTTGTAATCTGCTGCTGTCTCAAGAAATTTGTATTCTCGTGAAAATTGACAATATACCAATTTTCACTGCAACTCCATAATCACTGGTCTATAATTATGTATACAGTAGAGTATTTGCGTCTACGTGTATATTGTTTCCAATCGTCATGCTATAACTTTCAGACACCGCTGCGATCGAGCCCTGTCATGGCCCAAGTTGGGTTAGTGCTTCTCCAACACCGGTGAATTGCGAGTTTTATGGATAAAGGTCCTTTGCTTCAATTTTCCTTTTTCCGGCCATGGAAAACTATGTCGGATATCATTTGGCTAGCGGAACACAGAATTGGCATACAAATCTTTACACACGATTAGAGGCTTAGTGCTAAAAAACAGATATATAAGCAACCAATACCGGTGCATCAGAACATATCTGAAAGTTTACGTGAAGCACAGGAAAGGTGGAGCTCAATTATAATATTTTAATATTTGCTGCGGAAACCACTTTAGATAAAAAGAAATTGATGACAAACCAGTGGTCAACGTCTTTGAAGTTTCTAAAACTACAGCAGACTTTGTACTGAGGCGAAGGCCAGAAGGAAGCCACGATAGCTGTAGCGAGCAGTCATCATGATGTAGAAAAAGACTTGCCTTGCGAGACAAAATGGTTATCTTTGCTTCAAGTGTTTCCCGGGAAAACACCAGAGGGCTGTTGTTGGGTTCTAAATTCTCACAATCAAAGACGGTATGCACTACAATTCTGGAGGGAGTGACCGCGAGAGCAAGTATATGCTCATTATCTGGCTAACACGTCTGTTATATTCCCGTTGAAAGGACTTTTTTTGCGATGCACACTTGTGTACTAATTTCACAACACTTGATCACGCACTTGAAAGAAAGCGTGCGCACATTATACAAGTGTTGTTTTACGAAGAAAATACACATCTGTGGACTAACTAAAGCTGGAAAATCAATGATCACAGATTAGAATGTTATTTCAAGCACCACAAGCCGCAATCCAATGTAATATTTACCATCATACGCCGTTTTTCTCAAGGGCCACCAGTGCCTCTTTGTTCGCTGAAAAATGAGCCACAGCGCAAAGTATTTTTTGTACCTTTTAACGACTTGGGCTGATCTGGTCCCGCTTTACAGTGGGTCCTTGTGCATCCCAGTCCTCTCTGAAAGTCTGGGCCTTTCTAGTTTTCTTCGGTGAGATTGAAGGGGCAGGAAAGCAGTTGAAGCACTTTTTTTTGTTCCACAGGAGTGGTAATGAAGGACATCAAAGCCCCAATCTCCACTGTTTCTGCAGTATTCGCACCACTTGTGCGTACTCACCCGATATCAATTTTTTTCTTTTGCAATCAGTCCTCTTCTCGACCGTGACGCTGTAGCCGGTGTCGTTTGAGGCAGTGGAAGTCATTTTTTGTTTGAACAACCACCACTAGCAATGGTGATTACGTGCGCGTGCTCTGTGATTAGAACATGACAACGTTTTAAACAAACCAGCATGTTATGGCAGTCAACAAACGCATAGCAGAGATGGTATATCACCGCAACAAGAGAACTCTGCACAACACCCGAGCAAGCATAAGCGTCATATACAACAAAACAAGTAGTGTGAATGCCTTTCAGCAATTAGGAGCAGTCATTGGAGCAGGCAAAATTTGCTTTTGGAGCAGCAACCTCTTTGTTTAGAGCGTGAACGGGCCTCTCATGATACACGCAGAGAAACGAAGTTTAGCT
Organism: Rhipicephalus annulatus; assembly: GCA_013436015.1. Classification (NCBI taxonomy): domain Eukaryota; kingdom Metazoa; phylum Arthropoda; class Arachnida; order Ixodida; family Ixodidae; genus Rhipicephalus; species Rhipicephalus annulatus. The sequence continues at coordinate 130,384 of WOVY01012890.1, read as the reverse complement.
TTGATTTATTTTATCGTTCCCTAAGTCTTTATACTCACTCATACAAAAGCATCAATCCCACAAAGTAAGCGCTGAAATAAACAAAAGCAGGATTGTATACAGAAGCGTTGTTAAAAAACAGTGAAGGGTATTGTACCAACAATTAAGCTACCTTCACTATAAAGTTCTCGCTGCGAGTGCGCATGCAAATTCCTCACACATGCGTGAGTGAATTCGAGAGGTGTCAGAGCCAGATCAATACATTGTCTTGATAGGAAAGGGGGCACTGCGACTAATGTTCCCCCCCCCCTCTTTTCCTGAAGGGGAACCCTGAGCACGGCTATGCATCCCCCCCCCAATCATTTAAAGTTGTTATAGCAGTTAACCCCTATTATTACGTACATGCGTGCCGAGAACGCGGTTAACTTCGCACTAAACCTAGTATATGTTGACCACCATGTAGCAATTTGCATCTCTTTACCTGTGTCATCGCCGCTAAAGGAGGAATAAATACATGGCCACAAGAAATATTGCTCAGCGTGCCCTCCTTAAAGCCATTTTTTTTTCTGTTCGTAAAATTACGCAAATGATTGGCACTGTCGTATGGCCGACTGATGGCACGCAGTGGCGCCATGAAGGAGCGTTCTGAAAGTACTTCGGAGACCTGGATACGCAGCGACTGGTACAGTGACAAAGCGGAAACAAGCAGCTGTGCTCAATAAATGTGCGCCGCGATCTGCTACTTAGCGAAAAAAAGGCAGAACTTTTTTTAAGGCGCGGTACTGTCACACGAAGACGATTGTCTACTGGCTAGTTGTATGCAACGCTTCGCCTACTAGACGCCCACCGTGCCCCAAAGCAATTGCATTCACTTCGCTTCAGATCGCGTACAGATGCGGCAAAAAAGCTATTATGCTGGCGCAAAGATGCGACCTCTCCACTAGCGATGCTTTAGCGGTCCTGATGGCAGACTGAGGTGAACTTGGGTTGTAGGACTATAGAAGAGTGCAGTACGGTTACAATAGCACTACGCTTGCTGTCTCGGTGCCCACAATCCACAATGCTGAAATCTGCAATAACGACCTACGTTCACTTCAGCAAGGTGGTGCTCGCTGAACACGGTCCGGTTCAGCGGTCCGGTTCAGGCCTAAAGTGGCGCTACGCCAAAAACGTGGACTTTTTGTCGGTGATGTCATCCAGGTGCGCTTTTCAGTGGTCGGCACATCGCCATCGTTCTTTTCCAGAGGTTACCAGAACAGTATCTGTCGAAATCGCGCAGAAGCGCGAATAATTATTCGGCTGATTCAGTGCTTTTGCAGTTGCGTAACTGTACGCCAATGCGGAGGCGCAAGTGAACAAAATGGTGACCATCACATAATATCTGCTTATATGCGGTTATTACGTGATTCCTGTTTACAACATTTCCATTCCAAAATAACCTCTTGGCGTTTCAATGGCGCAAATCAAACAGGAAACACCCGTTCAGTGTAGTATGGCACAGTGATTTCCAGTTGACCTAGGTTGGCGCATTTGGCACAGCTTTGCCACCACCACCACACACATCGTCACTTCAGTCAGGCTGGCTGATCAGTGTTTCAGAAATTTAACGTTACAATACAACAGTTGAAAAACTAAGAACAATATGAAATCCTGCAAAGAAAACGTTTTGCTCAGCTACCAAAGCGTGTTCAAAAAGCGTCCCAACACTATTGTAAGCGCATTCGTGTTCTAGAAGTGCGGCAGTCACACCTTTGCTGTTGGAAGAAAGGCACCCAGAAACGCGAGATCACACGACGCTGCGGCACTTGTAGTGTGTCACAATGAAGGATACTTTTAAAGTATTTGGAAGAGAACGAAACCTAAGGTTGCTAGGCCTCTATGTAACGTCCGCTGCACCTGCAATTTTCAACGAAGATGCATAAATGAACATTACATCTCTTTTTTAGCTGCTTGTGCTAGGACACAAATTTCGTTGAACGAAGTGTTCTGAGACATCTCCAAAGAGGCTGTGTGCCACAAGCAATTTCCGCTAGAGTGATTCGTTCTGCTGGACCAGTCACGTGAGCAGTTCATTAGGTGTAATGAAAATATTAAGGACTAAGTTTGTCATGGTTGCTTTAGCGTACCATCTAAGCAGAAATAGACTCGGTGATGACGTTGCAAAAACACAAGATGATTATTACAATTCACAAGAAACTATTACACTAAACACTTCGGTACAAAATTTACAATGCGAAAATAGAGAAAGACTAAGCCTGATAAAGAAAATGAGTGTCGAGAGTTCAAGGAAGAATGTTCAAAAACCTGACGTCAAGACTGGCGGTTCGGTGGACAAAAAGGTGCTGGGTCGTAGGTGGTACAAAGATACTATGGGCATGCTCACGTCTTGAAGTGCGACACTTTGGCAACTATGATGTCTGATGTTTTAGGAACGAGGCTCGTTAAGCTGCGTGTTTTTTCTTACCGGTTCGTAACCACCTAGTTGTATCACTCGCTCATCAGGTAGCGGCAGTGTGTGCGATAGACAGTTAGACGGACTACGGAGCAGACAAGCCGCACTGGAGACGCGATGCTCTATGAGGGAATGGTGAGCCTGTCCAGTGCACAGCTTGCTTCGAGACGCGATGCTAGGCGGTACCATGACCATTAGCAGGGCCATGTCAGTCTCTGTGCTGTACAGCTGGCCGTGGAGACGCCTTGCCGAGAAGCAGTAGACCTGGCGGCAACACAGTACCAGCTGATGGTGTGACGGCAGCACCATAGACAGGCACGTTTCCAGGTCAAATGCTTGATCGCTGGAGTCCGAAGCTTCAGCCCGCTGTCTTCCGTCTGCCGCTGCTTTGGCTCATCCCCAGCCACAAAACGTCTCGTCCTGTATTCATCACACATGACCCAATTTTGGCGCACCACCTCTATGGGCATCCCACCGTGGTTGTCTAGTGGCTGAGGTACTCGGCAGCTAACACGCAGGTCGCGGGATTGAATCCTAGCTGTGGCGGCTGCATTTTCGATGGAGGCGAAAATGCTGTAGGGCCGTGTGCTCCGATTCGGGTGAACGGTGAAGAACCCCAGGTGATCGAAGTTTCCGAAGTCCCCCACAACGGCGTTTCTCATATTGTTCTGATGGTTTCGGGACGTTAAACCCCACATATCAATCAGCATATCGACCTCTAAGGGCCACCAAATGTCGTCAGCTGATTGGCTGAGTTTACGAGCGCAGCTGGTTCACAAACTCACGTGCTAGCCGCCGCATCATTGTCATCATTTTTAGGGTCGAGGCTCGTTAAGACGCGGCTATGTTTATGCGTCTTTTTGTTACTGGTTCGTAACCACCTAGTTGTATCACTTGCTCATCAGGTGGCGGTACTGTGTGTGACAGACAGATGGACGGAGTGACAAACCGACAGACAGACAGAAATATGGACATACTGACGGACGAACCGACACAGAGATGGACGTTCGTACGGACCGGTAGACAGATGGATGATTGAGAGACGCGCTAATGGAAACACAGGGATGGACGCACGGGCAGATGAAGCGAAGAACGGACGCATGGACAGACACAAGGACGAATGGAGCACATCGCCTATGACTGCATCGTGCATCACTTGCTTTCCAAATAAGCACACAGATGTATCTATATACAACCTATTGTGCTACGAGGGACGTGCAAAGGCTTTGCGTTTTACAGCTTCCTACTGCAGTGAATAATTGATTTGTGCGGCTTAACGTCGCAAAAACTACTGCAGTGAATACAAGTACCTCTCATTTCATTTCATGGATCATATAGCCATAATAATGAAGAGACTTTGCAATATATCAGGTCCGCCGCGGTGGTCTAGTGGCTAAGGTACTCGGCTGCTGACCCGCAGGGCGCGGGTTCGAATCCCGGCTGCGGCGGCTGCATTTCCGATGGAGGCGGAAATGTTGTAGGCCCGTGTGCTCAGATTAGGGTGCACGTTAAAGAACGCCAGGTTGTCTAAATTTCCGGAGCCCTCCACTACGGCGTCTCGCATAATCATATAGTGGTTTTGGGACGTTAAACCCCATATATCAAATCAGTTTGCAATCTATCAGCCATGACATTGAAAAATTGAGAACAAAAACCAACGAAAAAACGTAACAACAAACGAATAAGAATGAAATAAACGTTTATTCAAATAAAGTACGGACAGTCTTACATCTATATAATATTGTAATGGGTTGACTTTTTATGGGAGAGATACGGTTTACCGAAAATAGTCCTGTCTCAAGCTTCGCCTACTTACCAGTTCATTGCGCGAATAGGCCATGTTTTTTCAGGCGACCAACTTTATCAGGCTCTGGGTGGTTCGTTTGTCTGTAGTAGAAGTAACAATAACAGTCATAATAAAATTCAGTCACCTCTAATTTATGAATGAGTCAATGAATGGCGTAATACGCCCTTGGAAATAATTTCACTACATGGCGTTGGTTTTTTGCATAGTTGTAAACTATGCGGTGTCGTATAGTTGACGGACGGATAAGCAGACAGATGAACGCTCGGATGGACGGACAGACAGGCAGGCAGGCAGGCAGGCAGGCAGACAGGCAGGCAGGCAGGCAGGCAGACAGACAGACACAAACGAATTAACGGACGGACAGACTGACAGACAGACAGACAGACAGACAGACAGACAGACAGACAGACAGACAGACAGACAGACAGACAGAAGCACGGATGGACAGACGGGCGAAAGTACGGACAGAAAAAAAGGACGGACGCATGGACAGACAGAGCAACAGAAGAATGCACGAACAGATGGAAACACAGATGAATGAACAAAGAGACCGAAGGAAGCAGAATTGAATGAACGGATCGACAAAAGCATGGACGAGCAAATGAATATATGGACGCACCCAAGCAAGAACGGACAGGTGGACGGATGCATAGACGAGCCGACGGAAGTCCGTGTGGACAAGGCGGACGCAAGCACAGACGAACGGAAGCAGAGACGGATGAACGGATGCTTCGACCCACTCATCATGATTCACTCTCTGGATATGCTGCAATATTTTGTTCACCTATCACAAAACAGCACTATCGTTGTAGCCCTGCTAAGGTGCTTTAGGCATATTCTCTTTTAGCTGTCCGATGTTGTGGTCGGTTTCATGTGCCGCTCAAACGCACAACGTTAATGGAGCGCAACGGGCGTTTTCGGGGCGAAGCTCCTTATAGCGGCACCCGTTCGTCCCTCGTTGTCATAGTCGCAGTCGTGGTGTGTAACCAGTCTTACGCTTTGACCTCCAAGGTGGTGCCGGTGGGAGACTTCTCGTGTTCGTTGTTGAACACAAAAAAAAAATTCGCAGCGTGCTCGTTAACTAAAAGTCGAATTCTTCTGTCTCTCATTCCCCATTAGCAGTCATTGGCATGTTCCAGTAGAAAACGTTAGTAGAAGTAGAAGTGTTAAAATTCCCAGTAGCAGCCATTGTTTACCTCCAAGGTAAAGAATGGCTGAAAAAATTTTTTCAGGAAAAGTTTTGTAGGCTCAACACCAAGTAAAACTAGTTTTTGCGCACATATTCATATCTAAGCAAACTTTGGGTTCATAGAATTGTTACGATGTACTATGAAAAATATGTTTCCCCTGGTAGAGTCATTTTGTGAAATGAGTGCAGTTGCTCTGGCTTGCTCCTGTTTGTCATGAGCAAAAAAAGAAATTGAGCTTCGGTCCAGTCGAACAAAGCCCTACATGAAATAACAGAACTCAGTATGCAGCAAACACAAGCACAAAAAGCACATGATATGTTCATCTAGCTAACTGTGGCACTGAAATTGCGAGCACGGGGCTGGCAGAACATACACAAATTGGTCCTGTATTCGTCATGCGAAGTGCTGCGCTGAACTTTATGAACATGTTACACCAACATGGGCAACACTTTACTCTTGCTAAGTTTCTATCACATCCTTCATTTTGCTATTTTTCAAACAGATTTTTTTTTGCTGAACGAGGCATTACATGTGGTACAGAGGAGTACATGAATTCAATATCACTCTATATCCAAATCCATAGCAAATAAGCAGTTCTTTTTTTGGCCAGTTTTAATAATACAATTTTAGTTTTAAGGAAGCAAATAACTCTTGAAGTTAACATTGATGGCAGCCGTGCCATTTGGTTATATGGAAGCTTCCGCCTTATTTACCATGGCACCAGGATTCTTCAAGATGGGCAGGATGTTTGCTCTCTGCTTGAGTATCAACGGATCTAATGCCCCGCACGCTGGTGATGTTATGGCATGCGCCTTTTGTGCGACTGAGATAGGTCAGCTTGTTTCAACTTTGATTCAGCCGCGTTCGTAGGGCCCTCTTGCTCACATTTACTCGTGGGTAGAGCATACGATGTGTGGGATGTTATCAACTTCAACTTTATATGGTGCATGTTGGCGATGCGAATGTCATAAACTCATCAAGAGTTTTCATATCACAGTAAAGAGATTAAAGAGTAACTATGAATAACGTAGCGTTAGATACCCGCATTCTGGCTCTCTATAAACACATCAGGTGGTAGCAAACACATGAAGTGTTGGACATGCGTCTGACGGACAGTTTTTACATATATGTACAAATATCGGAAATAACACGGATTCAGCAAGTAGTATCTCAACGAAAAAAATGCATACAAATATAAAGATGAATACATGAAGTGCAGATGTCGTATTTTAAAATCTTATAAATACTGAGTCACTCATACACGGGTGATGCCAGCTTCAGAGATTTCAAGCAATAAAAAATCGCACGAAAGTTCTACTGACGAAGCCTCGGTCTGCATTTAGAATGGCATGGCTTTGGTTTTTTTCACTTAAAACCGTTCCATTTACATCGTACTTCTGTTCGCTTTTTTGTACGTCCTACTGAACTCATTTTTTAACTCGGAGAATTTGTATTCACCTGAACTGCTGTTACTAGTACGCAATAAAATGTCCCGTGTTTAGTGAAAAATCAATTTGTGGCTGACTATGTCCTGCCCTTTAAGCTCGACATTTGTTTGATACTGGTAGTGCAGAATATTACGTTTTCTGTAAGCACTTTTCTTGTTATCAGCCTTGTTTTTCTTCCCGTGTCTTGCCGTATTCTTCATTTTCACTCGTTGTACTACACTCTTTCTAGCTTTGGCCGCAGGTTGTCACTTCCAGCGCAAGTCCGTTCAGTGTTTATTTCTAATGCGAAAGAAAGCTATTATGATGGATAAAGAAACTACTACAAGACTTCGGCCTTGTATACAGTACGAAGAGGATGCAAAACACATGATGGAACAAAAGAATTCTCATAGAACTGTACAGCTTCAAAAAGATGCTGAATTAGCTTTAGACCCAACGTGGCGGCCTAGTGGCTAAAGTACTCGGCTGCTGACCCGTAGGTCGCGGGATCAAATCCGGGCTGCGGCGGCTGCATTTCCGATGGAGGTGCAAATGTTGTAGGCCCGTGTGCTCAGGTGTGGGTGCACGTTAAAGAACCCCAGGTGGTCGAAATTTCTGGGGCCTTCCACTACGGCGTCTCTCATATTCATGTTTTTTAATTTTTTATTTTTATTTATAATACCCTCAGGGCCAACAAGGCATTAAAGAGGGAAGTGGGTAAATACATGAAAAATACAAATAAAACAGTGCAATAAATACAAATAAGCAATACAATAATTATAAATAAAACAATGCAATAAAAGACAGATATTATTAACATTTCTGCAGAATGTATAAAAAATAGTTATTACTAAATATACAAAAACAGAAGCAATAAGCATAGGTAAGATATTTTCTTGGTTATACAATGTTAGCTAATGTTTCGTGAAAATGTTTGAAGTCAGTAAAGGTTGCGACATTCGGGGGAAGGCGGTTCCAATCATGAGATGTGCGGGGAATAAATGACTGAAAGAAAGACCTAGTGTGACATGATGCGATTTCTACCTTATTGCGATGATAAACACGGTTTGAGATGTACAGAGGCTGGAGTATCAGGTCATTATGAAGTGTAGGGTGATAGAAAATTTTATGAAACAGTGAAAGACGGGCGATTTTTGTCGGTGATGGAATAAGTGATAAATTATTTTTCATTGAAGTCATACTTGCAGTGCGGTTGTAGTTAGAGAAGATGAACCTAGCAGAGTTGTTTTGTACTAGTTCAAGAGATGTGATGAGATTAGCATGACTGGGATCCCATATGGCGGATGCATATTCGAGTTTGGGGCGTATGAGAGACTTATTGAGTACTGGTTTCAAGGAAGAGGGTGCTTTGGAGAAGTTACGCTGTAAGTAGCCGAGCATGCGATTAGCATTGTTAATCACGTACTCTACATGAGTTGTCCAACTTAAGTTATTTGTGATGTGCACGCCAAGATATTTAGAAGACAGGACGGAATCTAAAGGAACGTTGTTTAGGTGGTGGGTGTTATGATTCGAGTTAGTTCTTGATACGTGCATTATCTTACATTTCTTAATATTAAGTTCCATTAATCAGATATTACACCAATTAGCTATATTATTTAGGTCAGTTTGAAGTGTTTTAGTATCATCAACATTGCTGATTTTGCGGTAAATAAAACAGTCGTCTGCGAAAAGATGTATGTTAGTAGTTATTAAAGAAGTTAGATCATTATTATATACAAGAAATAATAAAGGTCCCAACACTGAACCTTGAGGCACACCAGATTGTACTTCAGTGAGTGGTGAATGATGTTCGTTAGCAGTTACGAATTGGAAACGATTAGAGAGAAAATGTTCTATCCATTTAAGAAGGTTAGTGTCGATATTTAGCAAGCTTAGTTTTAAGAGCAGTACTTTATGGCAAACCTTGTCAAATGCTTTGCTAAAATAAAAAAAATACTGTCAGCGCAAGATGATGGATCCAGAATTTGATGCAGATTATGAGTAAACGAAGCAAGCTGTGTCTCGCAGGAATACTGTTTTCTAAAACCATGTTGACTTTAGAAAAGTATGAGTTATACTCTAGAAAGTTAGCAAGGTTCGAGAAGAATACATGTTCTAATAATTTGCAACAATTACTTGTTAGTGATATGGGTCGATAATCAAGAGGCGAGTTTCTGGGGCCAGATTTATAGATTGGAACCACCTTCCCTATTTTCCATTCCTTTGGAAGTTGACAAGTGCTCAATGATTGTTGAAATATTTGACTTAGTATCATTGAACTAACTACGTTAGTGCTTTTAAGAAATTTGCTATTAATGCCATCATAGCCAGGAGCGGAGTGGAACGGTAACTTATCTATTAGTTTTAATATTCCAGGTACCTCAATAATACTGGATCCATGGGCATGTAATTATAGCGGTGCGCATAAGGAAGTATGATGTTGGCGGATTCGGAATACTGGCTTGAAAATGAATCATTAATAGCTGATGCGCACATGTTATCGGGGATATCATTTCCAGATGAATCTTCTAGTGATATAGTGTAGTTAGTAGTTGGATTAATCATTTGCCAAAATTTTCTAGGGTTATTTTTCAATGTTTCAGGTAGTGTTTTAGTTAGGTAGTTGTTTTTTGCAGTTTTCAGAGCTCTTAAGTAGGCGTTTGCTGCAGATTTGTAAGTTGTCCAGAGCGAAGGTGAAGGCGAGCTTTTAGCTAAACGGAAGAAACGCTTTTTCCGATTAGATAGGCGTTTTAGATGACTGGAATACCACGGCGCTTGGGGATTGGAAATGAGTGTGCGATTAGGAATGTACTTCTCTATCAATTTATGGACTGTGCATGCGAACAGATCCCAGTTAGATTGAACAGAACGAGATTCAAAATCTCTAACAAAATCATCGTAAAAGTGAATTAGCTCATTATTTATTGCTTCGAAGTTAGCTTTCCGGTAGCATCGTATGCGTTTCTGCTGTTTAGTCTTTTTACTAGGTCTAATATTGATAACAAAGTTTAGCGAGACGTGGTCGCTGATTCCTGGTAAGTATGTAATGTCGGAGACAAGGTCAGGATGCGTTGCTAGTATTAGGTCGAGAGTGCTTACTGTATTTATTTATTTATTTAATAATACTGTCAACCCTCCAAGAGGGTCATAACAGAGAGGACAATACAATTACATACATAAAAAATGTACAAGGTACATAAAGTTGCATAACACTCGGCACTTCACAATGAAAACAGGTATTTCATTAAATAACAATTCAGAATTCAAAATAACAATTCAAAATTCACTGACATATTCCAAAATAATGGACATGAGGTCGCTTACAGCAAACTCAACAATCTCGTAAGTGTGCCTCTACAGCATTTTCGAAGTCGGTGACATTGTTTAAAACAACAATTGCGTTTGGTAGTTTGTTCCACATTTCTACGACATCTGGGAAGAAAGAATATCGAAACATGTCAGTATTTGTTTGGTATGGTTTTATGACGCAATCGTGGTTAGTTCGGGGATTTATTTTGCCTGGGGGGTGTAAATATTTGAACTTATCAATCTTAAGTTGATCGTGAATTATTTGGAAGAATACCTTCAGCCTATATTTTTTTCTCCGTAGTTCAAGAGTATCTAAGTTGCATCTCTGTAACATCAGCGTGGCCGATTCCTTTCTTCGGTATGTTGAACAAATAAAACGCGCCGCCAGTCTTTGTATTCTTTCCAGCTTCTTCTTAAGGGTCGCTTGATGGGGACTCCAAACAACGGCTGAGTATTCTTGTATCGTCCTAATGAAGGTGGTGTATGCAATATGTTTTACGTCACGCGATGCATGTTCCAGTTTTTTCCTCAATATGTACAACTTTTGATAGGCTATCGTGCAAACGTTATCTATATGTTCAGTCCATGACAATTTTCGCGTAATTGTTACCCCGAGATACTTGAACTGTTGCGCATGCACCAACAAGTGTCCACCAATGCTGTACGGAAAGGAATGGATAGTTTTCCTTTTACTGATGTGTGTATATGTAGATTTAGAATAATTTATTGACATTTTCCATTTCCTACACCAATTATCTAACTTTTTCAAACAATTCTGAACTTTCAATTGGTCATCTAACTTGGTAATTGTGGCGTAGATTAGGCAGTCGTCTGCAAAAAGTTTAACTTGGACACCCTCTTCTGCCGCCACACTACTGATGTCATTGATATAGAGGAGAAACAATAGTGGTCCCAATACTGAGCCTTGGGGCACCCCTGAAAGTACAGCTAAAGGATCTGATACATGGCCATCCAGTTTTACTACCTGCGTACGGTTTGTTAAATATGCTTCAATCCATTTTATTACGAGTTCATTTATTCCTGCATTACGTAATTTGAAGATTAATTGGACATGAGGTACTTTATCGAACGCCTTCGCAAAATCCACGAAGGCGTTCGATAATCCAATTACTTGTAATTCTTGTGGCTTGAGTTGCTAACTGATTCAAGCAATAAACGGAGCATGTATTCAGAAAATCTTCACTCTGCTGTGAAAAGGGGGAAATACGTATCGGCATTGTGTTCCACGTTATGTTGGGAAAGTTGAAATCTCCGAGTAAAAACATAGGTAAAGAAGGGAAACGAGAGCTCACTATGTTGATGGAGTCATGCAGTTCGTTAACAAATGAGGATGGTGAGGAAGGTGATCTGTAGCAGGTACCTATGACCAGTTTACAGCTACCCAAAGTTAGTAAAGCCCAGGTTATTTCTAGTAATCTGTTAACTTGGATTGGTGATGATGGTATGTCCTTCGAGACCGCAAGTAGTACGCCTCCTCATCTATGCTCGCTGTGGTCGCAGCGATATACCATAATGTTGTTTGCCTCGTGAAATATTTCTGAGTCTGTTGTTTGTGCGGAAAGCCACGTTTCAGTTAAAGCTACTATTTTCGCATCGCATGTATCTATAATGGATGAGAGGGCACAACGTTTATTGAGAACGCTTCTGGCGTTAGCAAAGAATACAGATACCGGATGCGATGGACGATGCGATGATATGCCACTACCCCTCCTTTCTCCCTACAGTGAGGCATTTCGCCCAGTGGAGTCTCTGCGATCTGATTGGTTGCCACGCGATCGTATTTCTTCAACGCGATCAAGTTCAAAGTTACGATGGTTTTGGATGTTGATATGATGGTTTTGGGACGCAAAACCCCCCACATCAATGATCAATAAATTAGCTTGAAGGAAGAAGGAATGAACACAAGAAGAGAGGTATTTGTGTACAAATATGAACATCTCTTGATCTTCCGATTGTGCCAATCATGCCTCCTACAGCTTATGTAACAGCAGCGAGGTTTAGAAAACTTTCTCGAGGACTAATCAAAAGTCATGATAACGAATATAACGAATCCAGATTTCTCGCACCTGCACTTTACATGGAATAGTAAATGGTGTCCCACGCGTAAATATGAAGTCTTGATACCAAAACTACGTTGCCGTGTACCACCTTTTAATTTCTACCTAAACATGTCTGGTCTGGTGCCATCCCCTCTGTGCTCAAGCTGTAACGAACCTGAACATACTGACCATTTTCTTATCACATGTCACCGATTCAAAAATTAAAGAAAAATCTGCTTCGAAATTTTATTCAAAAATTTTGGAATATCACTTAATACTCCCAATATTTTGTCTTTTGAGGCCACTTCATGGGGACACAGCGACAGGAACATCTGTGGAGCTCTCTGCGAATTCATATATAACACAAGAAGATTACCTTGCTGAGTCAGCGATCAGCTCTAGAATTTTACTAGCCGCACTACTACTTACTATTTAGCTGATACAAAGATTCAACTCTCAGGAGAATTTCATATAACGATTCCACCTCAGATATTCAACAAATTCTATTATTTCTCTTCCCCCTTTTTTTCTTTTTTTACGTTGCGCCAAATTAATTTCACAGTCAAAACACAGTAATCATATTCCCCTAGTCTAGAAAATCTAATGGTATTGACTTGCATTAACCACCGGCTTCTTGGCCAATCCCCCTTAGTGGGTTAGTGCCACAAAAAAAGGAACAAGCAAGCAAGCAACACAAATATGATGACTAAAATTTTTATTAAATGTAGTTAGAGATAGTTGTTGCTGTAGCTGTGTTTTTTTTACCTTAGCCTTAGTGATATCGATGACCAGCTAATCAGCGTACACTCAAGATAAATATCATTGCTTGTAAGGGTGTTCGATAACGAAACCGCATGCAGTGTTCAGCTAGAATAGACACCGTTCTTGTAGATTGTTTTCACACACTTCAAAATCCGCTTGTGTAGAATTATGTTCATTTTTTTTTTCTTTGTTGACAAGCTCTGTAAGCAATTGATTTATTCGATTTCAATATAGTCGGCATAAAGAAATAGAGAATGGAAACATAAAAAAGCGATTTCTGATAGTGCGCTTCTTGTCAATTTATTAATTGTGGTAAATCTGTAAGCACGAAAAATTGTCGTAATTTTATCACAAACCAACTGCGCAGAATTTTTTTCTGATACCAGTAATATTATTTTGTTGTTAAAATAACTTACCTTACAATTCACGAAGGGTAGAAGTAGTACTTTTGTCACCAAATATGTTTCTTGAAGAGCGTACTTGGCAGAGTGAATTGTTACGCGTACCATTTAGAGGTGCCCCCGGTTTCCATTCCACTGAGACAAATAATGTGCGTTCATTGTTTCCTAAACACTGCTTGTATCTTGTATGAAGGGCGTGCGAAAAAAGGTTCAACATGCAGACAAATTTTAACCTAGTGAACAGTTCATTTGAATGTGCATCGGCCATTTAGGTGTATGCACGTGATCCGAAATCATGATGTAGTAGTGGCCTAGACGAGGACGCAGTAGTGAATTTTGGACATAAATAAAGAACTATAAGTAGTAATTTCTACAATTGACGGCCATAGTGCACGTAGTTGTGTATTTATGGTAGTGGTTTTTGAAATCTGCTCGGGTACAAGGCTGACAGGTGTGTACCAGAGCACATCCTTATGAAATTATACACTCATGTATTATGCACTCTATAGCATCCATGAATGACTGGCTAAAAGTAATTTCATGCGCCAATTCACGTTGAGAGTTTTCTGGCGAGAAAAACACAGCTTTCAATTCAGTGACGAATTTATGCAAAAACTTGAGATCACTCCATGCTCTTAAATTTTTTAGGCAGTCGTTAACATCTGACAGGAGAATTTCGAGGTCTGTGGTGGTAGACGAAAGAGCTACATTATTTGCCTATATAACGTAATTTGGTGGGGTAGAAACTTTAACAATATTGTGTACGTATATATTGATTAGGAATGGCCTTAAAATAGCGCCAAGAGGTACTGCTGTGCGTGCTCTTTTTGAAAGTGATATTCGATGACCTATTTGCACACACTGTCTGCACGGCTACAGGTAGGAAGTCAATAGTGAGAGTGGTATACCTCTTATTCCTTCAGGTCTAGTATTTTTAGTACAGTGTCATCTTTTAGCAAATCGAACGCTTTCAAAAAAATTATGTGTACAGCAACGACCGACTGCTTCTTATCCAAAACATGTAGAATTTTTTTTATTTCTTGATTAAAAAAGGCAGTTCGTGGATCTTCGTTTTTGGAAACCATACTGACATTTATTCATCAAATGAAACTTCTTTACGAACCTTGAAATGGCAGCGTGCGAAAACTTTTCAAGTCATTTAGATAACAAAGAGAGTATTTATATGGGACGATAACTGATGAGATCTTCCACTGTTCTTCCCAAGATATTTGTCTTCAGGGGAATATTGATAATTCGTCAGGATTCGCTCCAACTTTATAAACAACGCTGTGGAAGAATGCATATAATAGTGTTCATGCGCCTGCAGGTGGTTTCGCCTCCGCGGCGATCAAGTCCCATTCCTGGTCCAAGTCGGGTAAGTGTTTTATCCTAAGAGAAAGTATGTTTTGAAAACACCGCTGGATGGGCAAGAGTGAGGGTAAAAATTATTTTTATGGATGCCTATGCCTTGGGTACCTACGCGTTAATTCATTCGGTCAGCCAGACTCATGATTGTCATTTATAACATTTTTACACATGATTCGAGGCTTAGTAGAGCAAGATATGGAAGTAACTGTATACGTGCTTCAAAGCAGCTTTGAAAATTCATGTTAACAGCAGAAAACGTGGAGTTTAGCCATATTAGTCGTTATTTTTCCCTCGTGCAGTGGAAACTAAGCTTGATAAAAACTAATTAGTAACAAGTCAGTGATTAGCTTTTTCCAGGATTCTGCAATTACACCTTACTTTGTACTGAAGTGAAGGCGTAGAGGAAAGTACAACAACTGTACCAAGCAGTTACTGTTACAATAACTGTTATACAGAAAAATAGCTTGCCTTATGCATTAAAAGCGTTTCCCTTATAGGGGCGACGCTCGTTAAGCTTTGGGTCATGCGTCCGTGAGGTATTTAGCAATAGTAGTAGCAATACTAGTCGTAGTAGTAGTCATAGTGCGTCATAGTAGTACTTAGCAACGTACACTGCCAGACTATTGAGGAGCCGCACGCTGCGCTCATATGAATTGAGGAGAAAAGCCGCGCACGGTTGTCATAAATAAAGAGATAGTTGTTTCTGATGAAGTAACTAACGAGAATAGTATCGGTGACCTAATTATGAATAAGCTTTGCCTTGAATTTGATGCCTACTTAAAAAAAAACTAACAACAGAAGGAGGCGCGTTGAATACAATATCAGACCAGAAAAGGTTAAACTCGATGGGCGTAACCTCACTTCTTTTACCATATTTATACTTACACTCAGTATCTGGGCTGTATAAGTAGTTTGTTGTTCATACGTGGCGGCATGGCATTATGCTCTCATATAGTAGAGTACTAGTGTACCAAGTACTCTAAATCGTTAACCCCTTTTTCAAAGCACACAGATTTAGCGAAGGTTGGTCTGCCGCACCAAAAACAAGACACGAAGCACAGGCAGTAAGAGAGTGCAAGCGTGCCGCTTCTCTAGTCGGGCCCTGCCACCTCTCGTTTCAGTTCTAGAAATGTCCGCTCGATGGCGGTACTTCTGTATTAAGAAAAGAAGCCAGATGGCGGTACTTCGAGTGTTCACTAGATGGACGGACAGATCTACAGACGCGCGGGTGAACGCAGGGACAGACGTACGAACGAATGCATGGAAGGACGGACCGACGCACGGACGGACGCACGGACGGACGCACGGAGGGACGCACAAACGGACACACCGATGAACAGAAACAAGAACTAACGGATGGACGGATGCTTAGCCCCACTAATCATCATTCCTTCTATAAATATGCAGTGAATTTTTTCTGCCATAAAAAATGTTAGGTCATCCTTTAGTTTTTCAAGAGAAAATACGATAGGGCTGTCAATTGGTTATATATCCTTCGCTATAAAAATGAAAACGACATGAACTGTCAGTCAAGAATTATAAATTTCTTGAGTAGGTCGATTAGTATTATTAGACCACCACGTATGTCATGTAATGTTTCATATAATATTTTCGACGCAATCATGTGAACTGAATTCAGCACACTTGATCACGCTCTGGAAAGAAAGCACGCGCAGAAAGCATAGATTTTTTATACAGAGATACACGTCCGTTACCTAACAAAAACTAGGTAAGTGTCAAATATAGGATGTAAAATTATATTCACCTCAATATCTAGCAATGCCATGCAAAGTTTTGCAGCATGCCCTCATTTGATAAGTGCCTCCTAGTTCGCTAAAAGATGGGCTTCACTGAAGGGTAATTAGTACATTTTAACACCCCTGTGCATTCGCTCACGCATTACAGTGTTTCCTTGTGCATTCCAGTATTTTTAAATAGTGTTGGACACTCTGTGCACCATTTTACTGCTGTTCACTGAGCGGCAAAGCACTGAGAGACGGTGGTAGCGTTTTTTTTTGCGTGTGATAGGAAAGGGAGAGGATGACAGCCAAGCCACCAGCTCAAATGTCCCCGCAGTTTTCGCATCACGTGCGCGTTTCTAGCCTAAGATATTTCTCGATTTCCAATAAAATGTATTTTCGAGCTTAACTGTGTAACTAGCGTCTTTTGAGGCAGGGAAGCCATTTTTTGAAGTTACACTGCCTCCCGCTAAAGGCAACATCATGCGATGCGAAGCAGCGCGGGGGTGGCGCACTACGTTTTCATCGGTTTGACTAGGTGTTTACGTTAATGTTTTCAGCCTAGTCAAACTGAAGTTAGTGTGGTGTGCACCCAACGTGCTGTTTCTCAATGCCTCATGGTCCCCTTTTGCGGAAGATGGTGCAACTCTATTGAAGTTTGCACCGTCAAAGCTCGGGCGTTCAAGTTGTTTAGCGAGGCGTTCCAGCGCAGGCGTTAGGCTCCTTTCGTCTGTCTAGGCGGCGATGGCGTAGTGGTTAGAGCATCCGCCTCGCATGCAAGAGGTCCGTGGTTCGAATCCCGGTACCGCGCAGTTCCCAACCGGATTTAAAAAAAAAAATCCGCGTGTTGATGGAACTGCATTAAGAGGCCTGGGGTGCGGCCTCACCGGCTAACACCGCCGAGAACGCACTCCCTCACCAGAGAAGGATTGGCCACCCTGGTGCAGTATCTGGCCACTACCTCCCATATGCTTACGTCAAATAACTCACGGCCCTCAGTCCCCAGCAGCTGCGAAGCAACTGACCACGGCGGCGGTCAGATCTGCAACGCAGCAGAGGGTGCTAAGAATCTCTGTATCCAGACAGGCCACCATTGGAACCTGAACTTGGCAACGTTTAACGCTAGAACCTTATCTAGTGAGGGAAGTCTAGCTGTACTATTCGAGGAGCTAGAGGGTGTTAAATGGGATATAATAGGGCTCAGTGAGGTTAGGAGGACAGATGAGGCCTATACGGTGCTACAGAATGGGCACGTCCTTTGCTACAGGGGCTTGGCAGACAGAAGAGAACTGGGAGTGGGGTTCCTAGTTCACAGAAACATAGCTGGCAACATGAAGGAATACTATAGCATTAATGAAAGGGTGGTAGGTATCGTAATTAAACTGAATAAAAGATACAAGATGAAGGTAGTACAGGCTTACGCGCCTACATGCAGCCATGATGACGCTTCAGTTGAAAGCTTCTATGAAGACGTGGAATCGGCAATGCGTAAGGTAAAAACACAGTATACTATAGTGATGGGCGACTTTAATGCCAAGGTAGGGAAGAAACAGGCTGGAGACCAGGCAGTAGGAGATTATGGCATCGGTACTAGAAACCCCAGAGGAGAGCTACTAGTAGAATTTGCAGAACGCAATAATTTACGGATTTTGAATACCTTCTACCGAAAACGAGAAAACCGCAAGTGGACATGGAGGAGCCATAATGGCGAAAATAAGAACGAAATAGACTTTATAATGAGTGCACACCCTGGAATTGTGCAGGATGTGGAAGTGATTGGCAAGGTACGATGCAGTGACCATAGAATGGTACGGTCTCGAATTCGCCTAAACTTGAAGAAGGAACGACAGAAACTGATACGCAAGAAGCCAATCAATCAGCTAGCACTGAGAGGGAAAGTACAGGAATTCAGAGTGTCGCTGCAAAACAGGTACTCGGCTCTTAGTGAGGAAACCAACCTTAGCGTAGATACAATGAATGATAATCTGACGAGTATCATTACGGAGTGTGCAGTGGAAGTTGGAGGCAGGGTAGTTAGACAGGACACTGGCAAGCTTTCCCAGGAAACGAAGAACCTAATTAGGAAGCGTCAAATCATGAAAGTGTCAAGTACAACAGACAAAACAGAACTGGCAGAGCTTTCGAAGTTGATTAATAGACGTAAGGTATGCGATGTAAGAAGGTATAACATGGAGAGAATCGAACACGCTCTGAAAAACGGAGGAAGTGTCAAAGCATTGAAGAGGAAACTTGGGATAGGCAAAAGTCGGATGTATGCACTAAGGGACAAAGAAGGCAAAATAACTACCAATATGGATAGGATAGTTAAAATAGCGGAGGAGTTTTACAGAGATCTGTACAGTAGCCGAGACAACCACTACCGTAATACTATAAGAACTACCAGTAACCCAGACGACACCCCACCGGTAATGATAGAAGTCAGAAAAGCTTTGGAGAGCATGCACAGAGGCAAAGCTGCTGGTGAGGATCGGGTAACATCAGATCTGCTGAAAGATGGGGGACAGATTGTGTTAGAAAAACTAGCCACTCTATTTACGAGGTGTCTCCTGACGGGAAGAGTACCAGAGTCTTGGAAGAACGCTAACATCATCTTAATACATAAGAAAGGAGATGACAAGGACTTGAAGAATTACAGGCCGATCAGCTTGCTCTCTGTAGTATACAAGCTATTTACAAAGGTAATTGCTAACAGAGTAAAGAAAACATTAGAATTCAATCAACCAAAGGAACTAGCAGGATTTCGAACAGGCTACTCAACAATTGACCACATTCATACTATCAATCAGGTAATAGAGAAATGCTCAGAGTATAACCAACCACTATACATAGCCTTCATAGATTACGAGAAGGCGTTTGATTCAGTAGAAATATCAGCCGTCATGCAAACACTGCGGAATCAGAGCGTAGATGAAGTATATATAAACATTCTGGAAGAAATATACAGAGGATCAACTGCTACGATAGTGCTTCATAAAGAAAGCAACAGAATACCAATCAAGAAGGGTGTAAGGCAGGGGGACACAATTTCCCCAATGCTATTTACCGCGTGCTTACAGGAGGTTTTCAGAAGCCTAGAATGGGAACAGTTAGGGATAAGAGTGAATGGAGAATACCTTAGTAACCTGCGCTTCGCCGATGACATTGCATTGCTGAGTAACTCGGGGGACGAATTGCAACTCATGATTACGGAGTTAGACAAGGAGAGCAGAAAGGTGGGTCTTAAAATTAATCTGCAGAAAACGAAAGTAATGTACAACAACCTCGGTAAAGAGCAGCGCTTCAAGATAGGTAATAGTGCACTTGAAGTTGTAAAAGACTATGTCTACTTAGGGCAGGTAATAACCGCAGAGCCAAACCACGAGATTGAAGTAACTAGAAGAATAAGAATGGGGTGGAGCACATTCGGCAAGCACTCTCAAATTATGACAGGTAGATTGCCACTATCCCTCAAGAGGAAGGTATATAACAGCTGTATCTTGCCGGTACTTAGCTACGGAGCAGAAACCTGGAGACTTACAAAGAGGGTTCAGCTTAATTTGAGGACGACGCAGCGAGCAATGGAAAGAAAAATGGTAGGTGTAACCTTAAGAGACAAGAGGAGAGCAGAGTGGATTAGGGAACAAACGGGGGTTCAGGATATCATAGCTGAAATCAAGAAGAAGAAATGGACATGGGCAGGGCATGTAGCGCGTAGGCAGGATAACCGCTGGTCATTAAGGGTAACTGACTGTATTCCCAGAGAAGGGAAGCGGGTTAGGGGGAGACAGAAGGTTAGGTGGGCAGATGAGATTAAGAAGTTTGCGGGTATAAATTGGCAGCAGCAAGCACAGGACCGGGTTAACTGGCGGAACATGGGAGAGGCCTTTGTCCTGCAGTGGACGTAGTCAGGCTGATGATGATGATGATGTCTGTCTGTAGCCGACGCGTTGTCTCGATGCTGACACTTGGCTTAGAAGTGGGTGTGTCGTACGGTGGGCTTTGGTTGCCAATCTCTGCCGCTGTGTTTGGCCATGTCAAGCCCTCGTTTCACTTGTGGCAGCTTCTCGCCGACGCTGCCATGCGGTGAGTGAAGTGGAGGCAGTGTTCGCGCCATCTCCTCCATCCTATCTTCTCGCGCCGCTTACTTGAGAGGGGCGAAGGTTAGCGCATGCTAGTAAACGTGGTCACGCAGGACGCACATCGGATTGAACTTCACTATAAGCTGCTTGCCAAAAAAAACCACAAATAAGGAAGGAACTCACGTGCCCACGTATAGTGATTTGAAGACATCACCGCTATCAATAAACCAACATATTATGGCAGTCGAGAAATCGATAGTGCAGGCGGCAAATCACCGCAACAAAATGAACTATGCGTATTAACTGAGAGAGCAAGAGTGCTGTGCATCAGAGGACAGGACAGATGGCCACATCAGTCAGGCTGGTGTGGCAAAACTACGGTTGGGGGTGTAGAGGTGCCAAATGAAAGAGATACAATCCAGAGCATCCATGAGTAAGAGTGTCTTCAGGTTCCTGACGTTCTCTTTCTCTTGTTCGTTCTCAGTCGTTAAATGTGCACGCTATTTCGAGCGGGAAGTTCAAACGATTTAAATCATTCTCCGCGCCCTACAATACCAACGGGCCCAGTATTTAGGAGTATTTTAGGAGGTTGAGCTCAAAAACGCACAAACGAGTTGCAGGGGTGGTGAAGTGAGGCTCATGATTAAAGCAAACCAAGACTACAAGGGTCGAACCGTTCTAGTACTGTCTTCGCCTCGTACGTATGCCACCACTCCGTAGGCACCCAGGCTAGCATTCGTCGAAATATGCAGCAGGTATACACTGTTAAGAGAGCTGATGCTGTCTGGTTCATACCTCTTGGTTCTCAAGTCTTCGAGGTCTGGAAGTTTGACAGTGCACTTGTCCCACTTGATCTTAAATGTCTCCGGAAGAACGCTTTCCCAGTTGAGTCCTTGCATGCATAACTGCTGAAAAAGTACCGTAACTCGAATTGTACGTGGTGCTGGAAATCCGAAAGTGTCAAAAATTTGTGATAAAGCCTGGAGCGCAGTTCGCTTCGTACTAAGTACCACTTATACGACTTCCTCCAGAAAGCCAAATTTCGCCGAAATGGTGTTGTCAGTGTAATAACTGTATAGTCCAAGAACCTTAGACTGGGAAACCTCCTCAGCTGACCTTTCTCCTGCCTACTTCAGCTTCTCTCTTGATAGGTCGCAGTGTGTCGACCACCTCTGCTTCTCATTACGGCCAGCCTCATTATGGCCTTCCTCCATTCGAATTGTTGTAGCGCTTCTTTTGTAGTTGAAGCTCAGAAAACTAGGTAATCGGCGGAGAAGCTTGCTTTTCGTTTTGCAGCTGTTACTTCGTAAATTTGTCTGACGTGATCCAAATGATATTCAAACATTACAGATAACAGGAACGGGTTTGCGGAAGTGCCGAATGAAACTCTAGTCATTCGCATTTGTTGTATTTTTGCAGTGGCCTGTCAGCCATTGATAGCCCTTGAAACCACAAGAAACAAAGAGCATCTCCATCTTCTTCACGAATGCTGGTTTGTAAAAACGCCTTCTGCACGTCTGCTCTAATTCCGATGGCGAAAAGGCGAAACCTGACCATAACATCAAAGAGGTAGGCATTGAGATTAGGACCTTTTTTGAGCTGTTCATTAAGAGAGCAAGCTCCTGATGCATGCGATGATGCGTCAAAGACGACGTAAAGTCTCGTTGTCATAGATATTTCGCGGATTACTTCTCGATGCACATGTGATCTCACAATAAGGGGCATCTTCAACTTTTTGACCGTCCACCTTGTATTGCCTGATAGCTTTATCGTAGGCTTTTATGGATTCGTTGTTTGATGAAAGCCACCAGATGGGTCCAAAGAGCTTCGAAGAGGATACTTTCTGATTATTGACCATGTCGACAAGAGGTGATTTCAAGGACAATGAACCTTCATAACATCCTTTTTGGAAGAGCAGCGGTGATGCTAAATTCGTCTTTAACATCTACAGAGCGCTGGTGAGTTGGCGTGTCCGACATTCAGATGTCTTCGAGGTGCCACAATCATTGTAATGGGAAATCAACGTCGACATTTTTGTGGCAATCTGTTTTAAGAGCACATACTTGGGTGCTTAAATTCGTACTCGCACTTCTAACGCCATATTTGCGCTCTGAAGAGTTAGCCCATATTTGAGTGGATGGCGAGTAAGCGAGGCCCCGCCGCGGTGGTCCAGTTGCTAGGGTACTCGGCTGCTGACCCGCAGGTCACGGGATCAAATCGCAGCTGCGGCGGCTGCATTTCCGATGAAGGCAGAAATTTTGCAGGCCCGTGTGTTGAGATTTGGGTGCACGTTTAAGAACCACAGGTGGTCGAAATTTCTGGAGCCCTCCCACTACAGCGTCTCTCATATTCATATGGTGGTTTCGGGACGTTAAACCCCACAAATCACTGAATCAAATAATCAAGTGAGTAAGGCAGGGTTTTCTTCATCTCATTTCACTTCGCTCGTGCTGGGCATTAACTTGCAAAGCTGGTTTGATCCAATAAAGACACTCACACCTGGCTCACAATATACGCTCGGGTAAACTACTGCGTCAGCCAGATGTTTTTCCTGTGCTGCGATAGCTTGAAAAAGGTGACTCTGTCTTGGTGCTTCAATCATCTCCTCACAAATAAAGGGCACCACTATGGCTTCAACGTCACTGTTGAGGCTGACAAGCTGACTGCGTAGCCTGAACTTGACTATTCTGAAGCACCGTGTCGGACCACTGGCTCTACCAAACGCATTGTGGACGAGTTTGGTTTTGGCATATTTGGTAGGTTTAGCATGAAAGGTACACTCAGTAACGAATGTGCGCTGGCCTCAAATATTCAGAACTCCTCGTACGTAACGACAATGTGACAAAGTCATTATCCAAGTGTCACAAAACGAGCGCTAAAAAAGAGCGCGCCGCCAAATCCTTGCGACAACGGGCGGTGGAAACGCCGCGAGGTAAAAAGAAAAAAAAAAGAAAGCAAACATCCAAGGCTCCCGGGCGCGCGCTCTCCCCGCAGAAGCACGGCTTCGCAGACGAACCTCCTCACCCCACATCGGCGGCCCAGTAAGGCCGCGATCTTTCTAGAACGAAGGAAGCGGGGTCAGACCGAGTGACTCATTCTCCGGAGAGGGCATTCCAACCGTCTCGCCCTCTTCCCAGCTTTCGCTGCGTATCGCGCCGACGAAAGGACGAGAAAATTCTGGAAGGTGGCGCGGAACGTATTTAATCGAGCAGCCGAGACGAGAAAGCAGGAGGTGACGGAAGTTAACGCCAGAGCGCGGAGGAATTACGCCGTGGAGTCGGCGAAGTTTTTGGTCCGTAGGGACGGCTCGAGCTACAGGCAAGAGCGTGGGTTTACCGCTATCGAGCGAAGACGCGGGCAACAGCTGCGTGTGTGAAGCCGACGGATTTCCGGCGAAGAAGTTTGAAGCTTGGAGTGGCCTATTGAAGACGGGAGTTTTCCTGGAAGAGAAACTCCGGCGAGGTTTCCTGGAAGAGAAACTTCGAGAGCTGCGGAACGACAACAACGCTGGACTTTGAGTGAGTGATTCTCGGAAGAGTATCATTCGGACTTTTGTTCCAAGGACTTTGGACTGAATAGGTTTGCTATCTCTTTAGTCCTTAAGTGTCTTGGTTGTTCAATGCATGCGACTGCATTATAGTGCGTATCGTTGTCTGTGTCCGTTGTTTTGAGTGTGGCCGATTGTGTTGTGTAGTACGTTGATTGATTGGTTTGATTGGTGACATATTGTATGCAACTATTGTGGAGTGTGCATTTCTGTGTTTTGTTTTCGATCTGCGATTATTGAGAATATAATTTGTTTGTTTATCAACTCTCGGCTCTGACTTGTTCTTTGGGCCACAGCCGGCGTCCGCTGGCGCGCCAAAAAGGACCACTTCAAAATTGTCCACGCTTTCGTGGTGCGGTTCGGGGGGCCGATACTTCGGCTCTTGGAATTAGCCCGGCGATCGCCTCCCTAATAAACGGGACAGGTGTGACAATTAATCTGGCGTCCGCGACAGGACCTTTTGGTGCACAGTGTGTCCAAAGTAGTGAGAAAGAGCCTCGAGTTGTTGATAGTGCTATCGGAACGATTTTGTGTGTTCAGTGTTCTCGTTAACGAGTGCAGGGGAGTGCTCCGATAGACTGATCTAGGCAGATACTTTTTGCACGCGGCAAGGTTTTATTTGCGAGACACAATGGATCTCGAAAAGTTAGTTGCTCTTGGTGAAAAGATGGGTCTTTCTGGCGCCGAACTACGGAAGTGGGTCACCCAGAAGGAAAAAGAAGAAAAAGAGAGAGCCAAAGAAGAAAAAGCAGCCGAGCTGGAAAAAGAGAGGTTGGCGGCAGAGAGGGCGAAGGAAGAAAGAGAGCAGCAGTTGGAGTTGGAGAGAGAAAAGCTTGCAGCTGAAAGGGCGAAGGATGAAAGAGAGCAGCAGTTGAAGTTGGAGAGAGAAAAGCTGGCGGCTGAGAGGGCGAGAGAAGAAAGAGAAGCAGAGATGGCTGAAAGGGAGCGGCAGCGGCAGCACGAGATGGAACTCGAGCGGCTCCGTTTGCAACAGCGAAGTGAAACTCCCGTCCAAGCTAGAGTTGAAAGCAGCGAACGAGAGGATCATGGCTTCCGCTTGAACCCAAGCAAGTTGCTCGTAGCATTTGATGAAAGGAAGGACGACCTAGACGCGTACCTCCACAGATTTGAGACGATTGCGAGGAGCCAGAATTGGCCGGAACAGCAATGGGCAACTGCTTTGAGTACTTGCTTGAGTGGTGAAGCGCTCAGTGTGTACGGTAGGCTGACGCCGACCGATGCAGCCAACTATGCAAAGGTGAAAGCTGCTTTGTTGAAGCGATTTAGATTCACTGTGGAAGGATTCCGGGACAGATTTCGGACAGGAAAGCCAGCTGATGGTGAGACGGCTACGCAGTATGCCGCCCGACTTTGCCATTATTTCGACAGATGGATTGAACTTTCAGGGACAGCACAGGAGTACGATGAGCTTAGAGAGCTCCTAATTAGAAAACAATTTCTTACTAGTTGCCACCCAAGCCTGTCGCTGTATTTGAAAGAGAGGAGAGCTAACTCACTTGAAGACATGCTTGAATTGGCTGATCAATTCTTGGAAGCGCAAGGTGGCACTAATTTGGCCAAGGTCAAGAAGGATTGTCCCGATGACTCGAAGAAATTGGCTTCCGAAGAAAAGAAGCGTGCACCAGAGAGCATTCCGCGATGTTTTCTGTGCAACCGAGTGGGTCATCGCGCGAAAAACTGTCGAACGATCTTTACGAGCCCTACGGCAGTAAAATGTTTCAAGTGTGGTCAGGCTGGGCACAAAGCAGATGCTTGTCGGAACGGAGTGAGTCAAACTCACCAGGTATCCTGTGTGCAAGCGGCACCGAAATCTGATAATAATGCTGTCAGCGATGGATTCGTAGAGTTGAAAAATGGGGAGAAAATTCCTATTGTTGGTGCTGTAATGTCAAAACAGCCAACCGGTGTTACGAAGGGAATGCCAGCGCTGCCTGGAAAAGTTGCGGGCAAAAAAGTTACGGTGTTAAGAGATACCGGCAGCTCCACTGTTATCGTTCGGAGAAATTTGGTACGGGAAAGTGAGTTGACAGGCAGAACGAAACCGGTTTGCCTAATTGACCGTACGGTTCGGATGCTTCCCGAAGCAGAAATTGAGGTTGAAACCCCGTACTTCAGCGGGAAGGTTACTGCTTTATGCATGACGACCCCCCTGTATGACCTTGTCATCGGAAACATCGACGGGGCGCGAGGGCCAAGTGATCCAGAATGTTTGGGAGAAGACCCGAAGATAGAGCCCTCGCCAACACAGCAGCCGCGAGATACAGTGGAGGAGCATCCCGTAACGGATCTCACTAGAGGCCAATGTGAAGCTGCGGCGCAAGAGACAGCGAAGGAGAAGACGATCGGGTCGAATAAGTTCACGGGCCGAGCAACCGGACTTACGTCGGCACGACCTCAACCGACCGACAGTGTAAAGGAGACGGAGTTGGCCAGCCGGGCAAAAAGTAGAGGCATGATCAAACGGGAAAATAAACAGACAGGACCCGTCGAATGTAATGGCGCGTTAACGGTGTCGGAAGAGACAACGATGGCTGAGACGACGCCTCAGATATCGTCGTTGGAAAGGGCTCGCCGAAAAAGAACGGGGAAGCACAAGAAGAGATCGAGCGAGCACCGCAAAAAGGGGCGCAAGCGCTGTTCGAAGTACTCAAGATAGGTGCTCAGGTGGAATCAGAATGTGTTGGGCAGTGCTGAGTGCCATATGTTGTGTTAATGTTGTGTTATCCTGTGTCTCAAGTGTATGTCGAGCGAGTCAGTGTTCTGTGCGATGATGTGATGTATAGTGTTGTATAATTGTTGTAATGAGAAAACTTTGTACATTTGTATTATTGGGAATGTGTGGTGCAGTGTTGTACTCATGTGCTTGTGGTTGTGTTTTCCCGTGTGGTGTAATTGAATTACAATGTACAATTGTATTGAGTGATATATCGTGAATGTGAAGTGTCATGAGCGATGGATTGTGTTACAGTCTGTGAGAGTGTGTGGTGACTTTTCGCGCTCGTTTGTGTGGTTTTGAATATTATGAGATAATATTCTTAAAGTGGGGGGCAGTGTCACAAAACGAGCGCTAAAAAAGAGCGCGCCGCCAAATCCTTGCGACAACGGGCGGTGGAAACGCCGCGAGGTAAAAAGAAAAAAAAAGAAAGCAAACATCCAAGGCTCCCGGGCGCGCGCTCTCCCCGCAGAAGCACGGCTTCGCAGACGAACCTCCTCACCCCACATCGGCGGCCCAGTAAGGCCGCGATCTTTCTAGAACGAAGGAAGCGGGGTCAGACCGAGTGACTCATTCTCCGGAGAGGGCATTCCAACCGTCTCGCCCTCTTCCCAGCTTTCGCTGCGTATCGCGCCGACGAAAGGACGAGAAAATTCTGGAAGGTGGCGCGGAACGTATTTAATCGAGCAGCCGAGACGAGAAAGCAGGAGGTGACGGAAGTTAACGCCAGAGCGCGGAGGAATTACGCCGTGGAGTCGGCGAAGTTTTTGGTCCGTAGGGACGGCTCGAGCTACAGGCAAGAGCGTGGGTTTACCGCTATCGAGCGAAGACGCGGGCAACAGCTGCGTGTGTGAAGCCGACGGATTTCCGGCGAAGAAGTTTGAAGCTTGGAGTGGCCTATTGAAGACGGGAGTTTTCCTGGAAGAGAAACTCCGGCGAGGTTTCCTGGAAGAGAAACTTCGAGAGCTGCGGAACGACAACAACGCTGGACTTTGAGTGAGTGATTCTCGGAAGAGTATCATTCGGACTTTTGTTCCAAGGACTTTGGACTGAATAGGTTTGCTATCTCTTTAGTCCTTAAGTGTCTTGGTTGTTCAATGCATGCGACTGCATTATAGTGCGTATCGTTGTCTGTGTCCGTTGTTTTGAGTGTGGCCGATTGTGTTGTGTAGTACGTTGATTGATTGGTTTGATTGGTGACATATTGTATGCAACTATTGTGGAGTGTGCATTTCTGTGTTTTGTTTTCGATCTGCGATTATTGAGAATATAATTTGTTTGTTTATCAACTCTCGGCTCTGACTTGTTCTTTGGGCCACAGCCGGCGTCCGCTGGCGCGCCAAAAAGGACCACTTCAAAATTGTCCACGCTTTCGTGGTGCGGTTCGGGGGGCCGATACTTCGGCTCTTGGAATTAGCCCGGCGATCGCCTCCCTAATAAACGGGACAGGTGTGACACCAAGCTGGAAAAGTCTGGAGTAGAACTTCATTGATATGTTGGAGAGCTCAGGCTTTCTGAGCAGAAACGTGCACCATAGCAGTTAATTTATTCTGAGAATTCGTAGATAGTATTTCTAAACTACGAGCATCGCCCACCGAGGAGGCGTGTCTGCGCTTGCATGCCTGGCAGTGTACTCTCCGTCGGCAGTTACGGTCAAGATGACCTTTTGATGTGCACCGGAAGCATCGACTATCTTTCACAAGTTTGTTGCGCTTCTCGGCAACTACGATGTCACTTGTGCAGTTCTTTGTCTTGTGATCGGCAGCGCAGCACAAAACACAAGACAAGAGCGTAGATAGTGTCTCGTTGAGAAAAACTGACGCTGTAGAAGTCACAGACAGCTTCTTGAATGATCTCTTTATTACTGTTACGCTGCTGTCTGATGTCTTTGGCAAATCGTTCACTGAAGAACCCTTATCTCGACATTCAACTTCGATGCGTAGATACTTCGTCATTTGCTCAGGTTCCTTACTTAAGAAAGCCTGGCTTGTTTCCGTCGCGTTCCCCATACTTTTCCCTTCTAGTATTCCACGATGTCAGCTGGTGTGATCCCGAGCAGCACTTCATTCAGCGTACCCGCGTATGAAGAGTTCGTGATTCTGAGACTATGCTGTCCTCTCCTAAACAGTCACACCATGTCGAAGAGATTCCGCAGAACGGTGACATCGCTCGCTGATTTCACTCTTTTGAGCGTGCGCAATTTTTGGGTATCTCTATTCAATAACTTTCTGGTTTTTGAACCAATGTTTCAAACTTTCAAGCTCATCTTCATAACAAGAATCTGTCACTTGAATGGCTGTGACGATTTGAGCTGCAGGTTCATCTAGTAGTGAGACCAAAAAGTCAAATTGGTCTGTGTTAGAAACCCTCGGATTCTCATGCATGATGTGCAAGCGCTTATCCTAAAAGGGTTGCCACTTAGTCATGATACCGTCATAACGAAAAAGCTCCAATTTGCGAATAAGTCCACTTAACCCGCGTGATGGATGTCATTCATGTCCACTCAGCGCACCCTCATAGGATCTTGCGACCATAGCTTAATTCGTAGACGACACCGGCGTAGCAGAAATCTATGAGCTTAAGTGACTGACCATAACATGAAACTCATGACACATATGTCATGACTGTCAAGATTTACATTTTGTGCTTTTGCTGCTCTCGCGGTGGTTTCGTTCATAATACATGTTGCAAAACTGGTATGGTAAGGCCTGACTGCATGGCGAACACAAGTGACAGACCCTTACGTGGAAATCATGACATTCATATCATGTTAACAACACGATTGCATGCCTCGCTCATGATTCGCTCGCGGCCATTTTGGTAGCTTCAAATATACAAGAATTGGTATTACGGGATGTGAATGAACGAAGAAGGTGTGTGACTCATGCAAGCATGGATTTTATGAGATGTGTGTCATGTTACAACACGACTACATGACACGTGCATGATGCGTTCAAGGCCATGTCGCTAACTTCACTTATCTATATTTTGGTACACATGACGCTAACGAACGACAAAGGTAAAAAACATGTCCAAACATGATAATCATTACATGCGTGTCATGTAACAACATGACTACCTGCTACGCTCATAGTGCACTCGTGGTCGTTTCGCTAGCTTCATATACGTCAAATTCAGTGTTACGTGACGTCAATGAATGGTGATGGTACATGATTGGCGCAAATATAATAATCAGTATATTCGTGTCAAGTAAGAACATGACAACGTACCATGCTTATTATGCACTCGCGGCTGTTTTGCTAGTTGGATATATACGCAATTCGGTATTACGTGACGTTAACGGGTGACCAAGGTCAATAAGACGTCCAAACCTGATTGCAACGTGCGTGTCATAGAAAAACATTACCACGTGACACACTCTTGATGCGCTCATAGCCGTTTCGTCAGCTTCTCATATACCGAATTTTGTGTTACTTCATGTGAATGGATGACCAAGGCATGTTTTATGTGCAAACATCAAAATATTGGGATGCGTGTCATGTAACAACGCGACTACATGCCGCGACCTTGATGCACTCGTAGTCGTTTCACTAGCTGCACATATACCAAATTCAGTATTACGTGACGCGAATGAACGACAAAGGTAAATGACACTACCAAACAGAATAATCATGATATGTGTTTTGTGTAAAACATGACGACATGCTATGTTCATAGTATGCATGCGGTTGTTTCGTTAACTCCACATATGCGAAAATTTGGTATTACAAGACGTGAATATACAACGAAGGTAAATGACGCGTTCAAACACGATAATCATGGCATGTGCGTCATGTAACACAAGGCTACGGGCAACGCTCATAACCTGCTCACGACCCTTTCGTATATATCAAATTTGATATTACGTAACTGGGTAACTTCTATCAGCGACGAAGGTAAATAACTCGTCCAAACATGACAATATTATGATATGCGTGTTGTTTAAAACATGAACATACGCTACGCTCATAGCGGGCTCGCAACTATTTCGCTAGGTTCATATATACTAAATGTCGTATCACGTGACGTGAATGGGCGAAGGAGGTAAATGGCACGTTCAAACATTATAGTCCTGACATGCGTATCACGTACAGACTTCATGTTACTCTCATAGCACGCTCGCGGCCGTTTCGCTAGCTTCACATATATCAAATTTGAGATTACGTGACGGAAAAGGACTGCGAAGATAATGACAGGTCGAAACATAATAATCCCGTCATAAGCATGTATTAAATGTAACATATTTACCTTCCTCATTCGTGCTTCTTTTATCATCGATTCCCAATTCACGTGGGATTTGCCAATTTGTTCATAACCATAATCTTTGAGTACTCCGTATGGAGGGGGTCAACTTGGTGGAGCACCCTGATTTTTCATCAGCATGCTTTCTCTTCCCTCAGACGAAGAATTTCCCGAGGCTGAAATTATGAAAGCGCACATTTTGGTATACTGCATTGAGGTGCGTTCATGTACTTGCGTCTGCGAAGTGAATGGAATTCGGGAAGGCCATTAGCAGTTCAATGTGGGACAAGATGTAGTGTTAACGGTACTTATGTTCTCCGTTCGGACATTCCTGGAAGCAGGGTTACGTGATCTTCTCCAGAGCATCGAAAAAGTGCTGCAAATGTGTGCTTTTCGGCACCCCCATTTCGGTTTTTCCCGACTTCTTTTCAGGAACTCCTACAAGGTAGGGTTCAGCCTTGTTATCCACGGTGTGTTCGACACTGACATCAGTGTGAACGCTCTTTTTCTCTGCCTTCCCAACATGTCTGAAAAGTTACTGCTTCTAAAAATCTGGTTCTGTTTTCTTTCAGTTCTTGCTTGTTTGTGCTTTTGTCTTTTTCGTAGACAGATTGTCTGACAGAGCACTGAAAAACCTGCTGAATCAACTGATGTGTTTAGGATTTATTTTTATTTTTGAAGCCCAATACATTGTCCCATTTAGTCGATTCTTCAAAGCTTGGAATAGTGCTTGCGTGACCTTACTTAGAAGCGTGGTGGTTTTTGCTACTTGGTATGACATGACTATTGTTATAGCGCGAGATCAGAACAACGGCAAAGGGACAAGAAAAAGACGAGCGCTATTTTTTTCTTGCGCTTGTCTTTTAGCGCTCGTCTTCTTCCTGCTCTTTGTCATCGTTTGAATGTCACGCTATAGCAATTGTTTCACTATTACGCTGTAACTAATTTTGCGGGGTTGTTTCAGGAGGTGGGGCACTTATTGCGGTTGTTCAACTGCATGGTTTTCTTATCGAAGCACTGTATTTCACGGCGTTCGAACGCAATCAAAACCGCAAAACAATGTCTGGTAGTTTTGAACTGCGCCAGTAATTCTTTGCAGAGAAGTTGGTTCAAAGCAAGTCAAGTTTTCAAGCTTGGAGTACACGTTCCTGAAGTGTTGCCTGTCTTGGTCCAGCTTGAGACAGCACTGCCGGCATATCTGTGGTGTGACGCACAATGCAAAATTTCTCACACGCAGAGTTGAAATATGGCACAGCTTTTAATACCAGGAATAATTTCAGACTCACAGTCTTGTCTTGGGAAGTATCTGGCAACACTACTGCTCCAAGAACCTTAATGGCTTGACCACTACGTAGCATGGCCTTGCCCTCCTGAAGCTCGTATTTGTGGCCTCCTGGCAGGGAGCCTACTCAAAGGAATCAATTTCACTTCAGACCCTCTGTTTACTTAGAGCTTGGGTTTGCACTTTTTTTGCGGTTGCGTTTATCATTCATTCCGAAATGTTGCTGGAGAATACTTGCAACACTTCATGCGGCGTGTTCAGTGAGTTGCTGCGAGCCTCGTCAACATGGTCGACAGGACCCCTTTGTTTGCAGGCCACTGCAAAACTATTTTTCCAGTCACACTTTCGGCATTGTTGACCAACGCTGGCTCGTTTTTCTTCATGCATTTCTTTAAGTTTTTGCAGGTTGTTTAACTCTGCGCATTTTCGTTGCTTGACAATTTATTTCTATGCTGGTGGCTTCAACAGCCTTCCCTTCCTCCCCGCCGTGGTGAACTAGTGGCTAAAGTACTCGGCTACTGACCCGCAGGTTGTGGGGTCCAATCCCGGCTGCGGCAGCTGCGTTTTCAATGGAGGCGAAAATACTGTACGCCCATGTGCTGAGATCTGTGTGCACGTCAACGAACCTCAGGTGGTATACATTTCTGGATCTCTTCACTACGGAGTCTCTCGTAATCGTATGGTGCTTTTGCGACGTTAAACCTCACATATCAATCAATGAAACTTATGTTTGCGGGGCTTGCTCCATTCTTTTTTAGTTTGCTCTTTTTTCTGTGAATTGCACTGATTTAAAGGCATATTATATCAAAACTGAATCTTCTCTGAGAAGAGGTTCTCCAAGTCTGTCATGAGCCGTTCTGAACACCACTTCATGCCTTTTGATGGGTCCACGCATCGTTCCAAACTGCCAATTCTGAGCGCTCAACTACAGGTGACTTAATAAGCTTTCAAAAAGCTCGCCATCCGGCTATACGCCCTTCTGACACAGGTACCGTTCTCATAATTCATTTCTGTGATGCTTTGATACTTTTGAAGAAGCGTGTTATAGCTATCATTCTCTGTTGCCATTCAACCGGAATCGTCGAAAGCTGACGATTGCTGGTGCTGTGGCATGGAGTAGCAATGCTGCTTTCTGCATCTGACTGCGTTCCTTTCCGCGTTTCGTTGGTTGGAGGTAAAAAACAAAACAAAACGGCGGCAGAACACACGCCAGTTTTCAGCGATGTTCTCAGAATTGCTGCGTCCGTGAAGGTGATGTTGCCTAAAAGCGACAAATCACCTTGTCCATGAGCAAAAAATCTCAAAATGCGCAAGTAAAATACATAATGAATTATTCCAGGTCCGAGAAAGGATCTCACCCAGGCTGTTCGAGCAGCAAGCAGGTGTTCTACCACACATTCACACTTCTGTATGAAAAGATATTGAAATTAACTTCTCCTGATCGGAAATGCAGTGTTGACAACGTTGATGCTTCACAAACACACGCGTGCTATATACAGGTTCTGCAATACAGTATGTAATATTGCAGCAATCTTGCGCAGTACAAGCACACACTGCATTGGACGTCAGCACGTGTGATTATCATAAAGAATACATGATTTAGCTGGCCACTCAATATAATATTTCTTAAACAAGCCCTGCAACACTTTTTGAGCAAGGTCAGAAAAGGTTGCCGATAGGTAGCAGAGGCTGCGGACAGCACGCGAGTCAATTCTTATAGTGCAGCACGCACCCAAGAATTTCTATAAAGTATCAAAACAAGCTAAAATTACGTTCTTGTTTCTCGACAAATGACAGAAGACGCTCAAAAATTACTCATAGAAAGTTCATCTATTAGCCATTGGCTGTTTCGAATATGGTGCACTCGGTCGTTACAAATATCGCCGTGGGAGGCCGTGACTTGTTCATACGTGCGTTCACTTCTGGCTGGCAAGGTGGATGAATGTGTTTCACGAGGGCACTATCCACTGCGCAGATAAATGTTTTTGCGTGTTTTGAGCTTGGTTTTATAAATAATAAGGCAGCAGTGTAAATATCTCAGGCACTTATTATATGAACGGCTTTGTGGGGGGAGAGGTCAGTCCCTTGGCATTTACTTGTATGTGTATGTGTGCTTTTTTCGCCTTCCAACCCACGATTGGTGTGCACGTACACGGAACATGCAAAATTTAGTAATAGAGCTTGAAGGTTTGTAGGCCGCGTTTATTAATTATCGAAAGAAACAACGCAGCAGGACAATCGGTGTCAAAAAGACAGTATGAAAAATTGTAAAATGTTCAGGATGCGTATGGGTTATAAAATGGCAGGTAGTGCAGATGCGAATGCACAGACTGCGGACGTCAAGTGGAGGCAATCTAAGGTCGAGAAAAAGTAGGAAAATGATGGTTGCCCAGAGTGCACTGCTGATGATAATCGCCAAGCTAGAGACTGCATTGGCAGCTGAGCAAGAAAAAACGAGGGCTAAGTAAAAAAGGCTTAGGGCAGCCGAGGAGGCACAAGCTAAGGTGAACAACAAAGTGACCTATCTGGAGAACGATAGCGCACCTGCACCCAGAACGCCGGATAAGAGAGGGAAAACAGGTCCAAAAAAAAACAGATTCCACCGGTTCGATGCCGTGGTTCAGCGTAGGCGGGCGTGGTAGGTAAGAAAGCTACCGGCGGTACAAGCGTAGGTAACCTCCAAGTGCGAGAAATTCTAGCAGGACCGTCGGAGCACCTATTATTGCCGGGGACTCGAATTTCAATTGATGCGCAGATGGAATCAAAGAGAGAGTTAGCGGAGACAATAGTATGTCAGTAGGGACGCTCCGACGAATCAAGCTGAAAGCAGACATGAGGCAAGCGAGTGCAAAACTCACAATTAGGGCTAAACAATGAAACCTCGTGATAATTGCGGATGGTGTAAACGATGTGTCAAATAAAGAATCTGCGGGACTAGTGAACAAAATGGCGGTAGGAGTTGATGATATGCGTGCCTTTTCACCTCGGGCACAGGTGAAATATGCACAATACCTCAGGTAACGGAGCGTGTCGAAAACCTCCAAAGCAGCGGTTGTCAACAAAAACAAGCAGATATGGCAGATGAGTGGAGAAAAAGACTTTGAGGTGGTGGAGTTAACAGAGAGGTGCATAGAAAAGGTGGTTTTCAACGAGATAGAATTCAATTCGATAGATGGCTAGGTAGTGAGGTGGGGTGGCGAATTGTAGGCCGTGCAATAGCTTTCTTTGGGGCACTCAGGCCCTTCGGGTTCCAGGATAGCTAGTAACGGAGAAATCATGTAGGGGTACTTTTTGACAGGCGGTATAGAAAGATACAATTTCAAAGTGGCACCAATATTTGAGACACGTTGAGTCCGGGGGAGAAATTGACGTAGGTGCGAGGACCGAGCAAATTTGACGTAAGTATTTTACCATGCAAGGTGGCAGGAATGGGTTGAAGTGGGCAGAGATAAAATAACAGCAAATGTGGAGAAGCTGATGGTATATGAGCTTGCATAAACACATCCCAGGGACATGTAAGGACCACCTAGCAATCCGGCCTAGGCATGAGAATATTGTAAGAGAATAGAAGGCAGCAGAAAGTGGGTGTGGCATTAGGCCATTAATGCATAAAAGTGCAAACGAAGAAAGCGTCAAGCAAGAGTGCTGAAAACATTTATGGCGAAAAGGGAATGTGGCACGGCAGATAAGCTCCTTGGTTTGTATATTTAGGGATAGGGGCAAAAGCAGGAGAGGAAAACCGAGAAATACTGCAGTGCATAGAAATTGACAATAAATAAGTATTGAAAGAGTGTTTGGTAATTATATTAGGAGACAAAAATGCACCTATAAAAAATATGGATAGATATACTCACCGAACTGGCAGAATGCTAATGAATATGTGTGAAATGCATCATTTGATCATTTAAAACAGTATCGAGAAGTAAGAACGGCAGATTACATAGAAAGTGGAAGGGCTACACTGAACGATAGATTACACAATGATGTCACATAAGATGTATGACCGGCTAAGAATTATGATCATAGGTGAATATGGTTCAAGAAGCTTAGGTAGTGATTTGAAACGCATCAAGCTGAGTTTTAGGAGATAAATGGAAATGGGAAGGATGCATTGGGAGCAACTACATGGTAGCATTCATTCAGAAAGGCAAATGCGAATAGCAATCAAAACTATTAAGGAAATATTCAACTAGAACACTAAAACCGAGTGGAAATACACAAAAATTAACTTGATTGCAATAAATAGGTATTGCGTAGCTACGAGTCAAATCAACGGGAAAAGAAGGCACGAACCCAAGAGCTGGTGGGTTGAGCAAGTTAAAAGAGTCCTTGTAAGACGTCAGGAAGTCTCCAGGAAAAACACGTATGCTAAAAAAGCAGAGAACCAGAAGATGATGTCAAAATTTATTGGGATAACTTTTTGAGTCGCAGAAAAAAAGAACCCGATCTGATCAGTGAAAAGATGAGAAGAAAGGGGGGCCCAAATGGATAACTAATGTTAAAGAAATGAAAGAAAGGCAGCTTCAAAGTTTTCGAACTATCTCTACTCTCTGAGTAATAGGACAAGCGTAGAACAGAGGTTGCAAACTAGAGTTCAAATAGTAAGGCTAAATGAGCATGAGGCAAAGGAATAAATAAAAACAACGATAAAAATTTTAACACCAGGAAAGTGTTGCATGCACCATACGACATGAGGGTGCACTAATTAAGCACAGTGGCTTCACTGAGCCAACAAGAGTGGGAAAAAGCAGAGAGCAGGGCTCCTAATAGCCCTTCAACAGGCGCTGATGGCATCCCAGTTCTGCTAATAAAGAAACTAGCACCAAACTAGAATCAAACATTAAGAAAGGCAGCAAGCAGAGCAATAAATAATGGTGAAGCCCCTAATGGGTAGAAACTAAGCAGAGTGAGCATGATCTATAAATAAAAGGGGAACAAAGCTGATATAAACAACAACCGTTCTATAACACTGACATCAGTAGTTTACAGGCTGGTGAGCAGATAGTCAAGGAAGGGGTACAGACATGGGTGGAAAGAGAAGAGATGCTGGGAGAGCAACAAAATGAGTTCCGTAAACAAAAGAGGTTAGAGAATAATAGTTTTTCATTGATGCATCATAGTAAAATAGCTAAAATGAACAGAAACCTCTATGTCTGGCATCGCTACAAAAAACTAATCTTCTAAATGATATCTATAAAAGTAACAGGGCAGTTATAAAATGGGAAGAACAGGTATCCGAACCTATAGAAATACAACGCTGGCTTTCACAGAGGTTTCCCTTGTCACCTTTGTTATTTGTGTTGTATCTACAGAGACTACAAGCCAAATTGAAGGGGAGTCGACTCGGCTTCAGTCCCGCTTTTGCCAAGCAACAAACACGCGTTGAAAAGTTATTTCCAACATTACAGTATGCAGATATTATAGTAATATCAGGCGATAACAAAGCATTCGTGCAGAGATTGATAGACAGCTGCGGTAATGAGGGAGATGATTTTAAATGGTAACGAAGACAGTGAGCATAAGATACAAGAAATCACTCTGGAAGTAGTGGATAGCTACAGATATTCGGGCGTATGGTTGAATGACAGGGCCGAATACCTAAGGGACCACGAAAGATCGGCAATTAATAAGGGTAGCAGGAATGCAGCTGCAAAGAAAAATGGAGCACTGTGGAACTACGATAGGTATGACGTTGTGACAGGTATTTGGAAAGGTGTCATGGTCGCGGGTTTGACGTTCGATAATTTGGTCTTGTGCATAAGATTGGTGGTTCAATCAAGACTGGAAATGGAACAACGTGGCATAGGTAGACTTGCTTTGGAACCACACAGAAACACCACAAATCAGAGGGTACAGGGTGACATGCGATGGACTCCGTTTGAGTGCAGGAAAGCTAGCAGCAAGATTGAATTTGAGTAGCAACTGAAAAAAATGGAAGAAGAGTTTCAGGTACTCGTACAGGCTGTTTCACACGCAGGAGAAATGTCGAAGAGCATGGCATTGTCATGTGGCCAGCAATGCAACAACGCACCTAGAGCCGCTCGCTTGCGCGCATATTATTCTGGAGTGAAGTTTTCAACCACATCTTCTGCTACATTGGCTCTTGCTTGCCGCATTGCTGGCCAGCGCGCAGATATCATTGGTAGTGCAGAAACTAGGCCGATGATTTGCACTTAACGTTGTGTGACGTCCACCTATGAGCCTTTATTTGAAATAACATGGCGCCGCAAGCGGAATTCCACAGCATACTTGTTTGCTCTCTCGAAACGTGGTAGTGCTGTGTGCATTCATGAATATTCTTTCACTGTGTGGACCCCGCACTAAGATAGGGCGAGGAATTATCACACGACAATGAGCACGCAATGTAAGCTGTCTTGATTTGACATAGTGTCACACATGTCCCGTTTATTAGGGAGGCGATCGCCGGGCTAATTCCAAGGGCCGAAGTATCGGCCCCCCGAACCGCACCACGAAAACGTGGACAATTTAGAGGTGGTCCTTTTTGGCGCGCCAGCGGACGCCGGCTGTGGCCCAAAGAACAAGTCAGAGCCGAGAGTTGATAAACAAACAAATTATATTCTCAATAATGGTAGATCGAAAACAATGCACAAAAATGCACACTCCACAATAGTTCATAAAATATGTCACCAATCAAACCAATCAATCAACGTACTAAACAATACAATCACCCACACTTGAAACAACGGACACGGACAACAATACACACTACAATGCAGTCGCATGCATTGAACAACCAAGACACTTAAAGACTAAAGAGATAGAAAACCTATTCAGTCCAAAGTTCTTGGAACCAAATTCTAGATGATACTCTTCCGAGAATCACTCACTCAAAGTCCAGCGTTGTTGTCGTTCCGCAGCCCTCGAAGTTTCTCTTCCAGGAAACCTCCCGCCTTCAATTGGCCACTCTTCAAACTTCAACTTCTTCGCCGGAACACGTCGGCTTCACACCCGCAGCTGTTGCCACGCGTCTCCGCTCGATAGCGGTAAACACACGCTCTTGCCTGTAGCTCGAGCTTCACCCCTCAGGTGGAAATCCTCTTCGTCTCCGGCTTCGTCCCTACGGACCAAAACCTTCGCCGACTGCACGGCGGAATCCCTACGCGCTCTGGCGCTCACTTCCGTCTCCTCCTGATCTTTCATCTCGGCTGCTCGGTTAAATACCTTCGCGCGACATTCCAGACGGTTCTCGTCATTTCGTCGGCGCGATACGCAGCGAAAGCTGGGGAGAGGCGCGAGACGGTTCGACTGCCCTCCCCGGAGGATGATTCAACTCGGTATGACCACGCCCCTTTCGTTCTGGAAATTTCTAGCGCTTGCCCGGCCGCCGCTGTGGGGTGAGGAGGTTCGTCGGCGAAGCCATGCTTCCGAGAGGAGAGGCGTCGCGCGCCCGGGCAGCCTTGGATGCTTGTTTTCTCTTTTCTTTTTTTTTCGTTAACCTCACCGCGTCTCTCGGGCGCGTTATCGCAAGAATTTGGCGGCGCGCCCGTTTTTAGCGCTCGTTTTGTGACACTGCCCCCACTTTAAGAATATTATCTTATAATATTCAAAACCACACAAACGAGCGCGAAGAGTCTCCACACATTCTCACAGACTGTACCATCATCCGTCGCTCATGACACTTCACATTCACAATAGATCACTTAATACAATTGTACATTGTAATTCAATTACACAACACGTGAAAACACAACCACAAGCACATGAGTACAACACTGCACCACACATTCCCAATAATACAAATGTACAAAGTTCCCTCATTACAACAATGGTCCAATACTATACATCACATCACAGCACAACACTTCGACACTTGTGACACAGGATAACACAACATTAACACAACATATGGCACTCAGCACTGCCCAACACATTCTGATTCGACTTAAACACTTATCCTGTGTATTTCAAGCTGCGCTTGCGTCCTTTCTTGCGGTGCTCGCTTGATTTCTTCTTGTTTTTCCTTGCTCTTTTTCGGCGAGCCTTTTCCAACGACGTGGTCTGAGGCGGCGTCTCAGCCATCGTTATCACTTCTGACACTGTTAACGGGTGATAACGCTCAACCGATCCTGTCACCCGCTTGTTCATGTCACGACATTGGACATGGCCGGCCGACTCCGTCACCTTTACACTGTCGCTCGGTTGAGGTCGTGCCGACGTAAGTTCAGTTGCCCGGCCCGTGAACTCATTCAACACGTTCGTCTTCTCCTTCGCTGTCTTTTGCGCCGTGGCTTCACCTTCGGCTCTAGTGAGATCCGTCACGGGATGCTCCTCCCTTGTATCTCGCTGGCCGCTGTGTTGGCGAGGGCTCTATCTTCGGGTCTTCTCCCAAATATTCTGGATCATTCGGCCCTCGCACCCCGACGATGTTTCCGATGACAAGGTCATACAGGGGGGTCGTCATACATAGAGCGGTAACCTTCCCGCTGAAGTACGGGGTTTCCACCTCAATCTCTGCTTCGGGAAGCATCCGAACTGTACGGTCAATTAAGCACACCGGTTTTGTTTTGCCGGTCAGCTCACTTTCCCGTACCAAATTTCTCCGCACGATAACAGTGGAGCTACCGGTATCTCTTAACACCGTAACCATTTTTGTCCGCTACTTTTCCAGACAGCGTTGGCATTCCCTTCGAAACAGCGGTTGACTGTTTTGACATTACAGCACCAACAATAGGAACTTTCTCCCCATTTTTCAATTCTACGAATCCATCAGTGACGGCATTATCACCGGATTTTGGTGCCGCTTGCACACAGGATACCTGGTGAGTTTGACTCGCTCCGTTTCGACATGCGTCTGCTTTGTGCCCAGTCTGACCACACTTAAAACATTTTACTGCCGTAGGGCTCGTAAAGATCGTTCGACAGTTTTTCGCGCGATGACCCACTCGGTTGCACAGAAAACATCGCGGAATGTTCTCTGGTGCACGCTTCTTTTCTTCGGGAGCCAATTTCTGCAAATCATCGGGACACTCCTTCTTGACTCTGGCCGAATTAGTTCCACCCTGCGCTTCCAAGAATTGATCAGCCAATTCAAGCATGTCTTCAAGTGACTTAGCTCTCCTCTCTTTCAAGTACAGCGACAGGCTTGGGTGGCAACTAGTAAGAAATTGTTCTCTAATGAGGAGCTCTCTAAGCTCATCGTACTCCTGTGCTGTCCCTGAAAGTTCAATCCATCTGTCGAAATAATGGCAAAGTCGGGCGGCATACTGCGTAGCTGTCTCACCGTCAGCTGGCTTTCCTGTCCGAAATCTGTCCCGGAATCCCTCCACAGTGAATCTAAATCGCTTCAACAAAGCAGCTTTCACCTTGGCATAGTTGACTGCATCGGTCGGCGTCAGCCTGCCCGGTACACACTGAGTGCTTCGCCACTCAAGCAGGTACTCAAGGCAGTTGCCCATTGATGTTCCGGCCAATTCTGGCTCCTTGCAATCGTCTCAAATCGGTGAAGGTACGCGTCAAGGTCGTCCTTCCTTTCATCAAACGCTACGAGCAGCTTGCTTGGGTTCAAGCGGAAGCCGTGGTCCTCCCGTTCGCTGCTTTCAACTCTAGCTTGGACGGGAGTTTCACTTCGCTGTTGCAAACGGAGCCGCTCGAGTTCCATCTCGTGCTGTCGCTGCCATTCCCTTTCCTCTCTTTCTTCTTTCGCCCTCTCAGCTGCCAGTCTTTCTTT
The DNA here is from genome assembly GCA_013436015.1 of Rhipicephalus annulatus. Classification (NCBI taxonomy): domain Eukaryota; kingdom Metazoa; phylum Arthropoda; class Arachnida; order Ixodida; family Ixodidae; genus Rhipicephalus; species Rhipicephalus annulatus. The sequence goes on along the minus strand of WOVY01012890.1, from coordinate 88,315 downwards.
CTCCAGCTCCAACTTCAATTGTAGCTCTCTTTCTTCTTTCAGCTGTCGCTCCCTTGCCTCTCTTTCTTCTCTCGCCCTGTCGGCCGCCAACCTCTCTCGTTCCAACTCAGCTGCTTTTTCTTCCTTGGCTCTCTCAGCTGCCAACCTCTCTCGTTCCAACTCAGCTGCTTTTTTCCTTGGCCCTCTCAGCTGCCAACCTCTCTCGTTCCAACTCAGCTGCTTTTTCTTCCTTGGCCCTCTCAGCTGCCAACCTCTCTCGTTCTAACTAAGCGGCTTTTTCTTCCTTGGCTCTCTCCGCTGCCTCTTTCTCCTTCGGGCTTACCCACTTCTGTAGTTCGGCGCCAAAAAGACCCATCTTCTCACCAAGAGCAACTAACTTTTCGAGATCCATGGTGTCTCGCAACTCACAAATAAAACCTTGCCGCGTGCAAAAAGTATCTGCCTAAATCAGTCTATCGGAACACTCCACTGCACTCGTTAACGAGAACCCTGAACAACACACAAAATCGTTCCGATAGCACAATCAACACTCGGGGTTCTTTCTCACTACTTTGGACACACTGTGCACCAAAAGGTCCTGTCGCAGACGCCAGATTAATTGTCACACATGTCCCGTTTATTAGGGAGGCGATCGCCGGGCTAATTCCAAGGGCCGAAGTATCGGCCCCCCGAACCGCACCACGAAAACGTGGACAATTTAGAGGTGGTCCTTTTTGGCGCGCCAGCGGACGCCGGCTGTGGCCCAAAGAACGAGTCAGAGCCGAGAGTTGATAAACAAACAAATTATATTCTCAATAATGGTAGATCGAAAACAATGCACAAAAATGCACACTCCACATTAGTTCATAAAATATGTCACCAATCAAACCAATCAATCAACGTACTACACAATACAATCACCCACACTTGAAACAACGGACACGGACAACAATACACACTACAATGCAGTCGCATGCATTGAACAACCAAGACACTTAAAGACTAAAGAGATAGAAAACCTATTCAGTCCAAAGTTCTTGGAACCAAAGTCTAGATGATACTCTTCCGAGAATCACTCACTCAAAGTCCAGCGTTGTTGTCGTTCCGCAGCCCTCGAAGTTTCTCTTCCAGGAAACCTCCCGTCTTCAATTGGCCACTCTTCAAACTTCAACTTCTTCGCCGGAACACGTCGGCTTCACACCCGCAGCTGTTTCCACGCGTCTTCGCTCGATAGCGGTAAACGGTTTTTTTTTTCGTTAACCTCGCCGCGTCTCTCGGGCGCGTTATCGCAAGAATTTGGCGGTGCGCCCGTTTTTAGCGCTCGTTTTGTGACACATAGATTTAACAACACTAATTCGTAAGAGCTCTACTACTGCACCAGCTTGACACAATAAAACATATGGGAACGAATTCAGGAATGTCTAGAGGAGGACAGAGCCTGAACGTGTCTTTTTACGACGACATTTTATTACCACAAGACTCGCTAAGTGGCTACAAAACGCAGCGTAGTTTTTACAACGGAGTGTAATAATGTTAAGTCGCTATTTTTCTGGCATATGAAACATGTTAAACCAGGCAAATAACACAGTGTGTGCTCTTCAGACCACCAAAAAATACAAAAAACGTGCGACATATAAGCTTCTGTTTTATTCACCTTAATCTGGATCTTGTGATGCGCACGCTCCAATTGTTGATTGATTGATTTATTGATTGATATGTGGGGGTTTAACGTTCCAAAACCACCATATGATTATGAGGGACGCCGTAGTGAAGGGCTCCCGAAATTTCGACCACCTGGGGTTCTTTAGAGTGCACCTAAATCTGAGCACACGGACCTACGACATTTCCGCCTTCTCTGCCATTGTTAACGAAGAGGACATGCTGTAGTGGAACACATAATTGACACCACGAGTTCACTGCCATCTAGAATGAGCACCATCATTCCCACTTCAGAAGACATGAACTTGGCAGCGTCACGAGTGCATTTTGATGCCGGGATTCAGTCCTTTCTGTTGTGATCAAATATTGTCAAGAATAAGGTCGTTCATGTAGTTGTTCTATTCTAAATCATTTTTGAATTCATTGCTGTAGAGACCACGCGTGGTGCGTGCTCATTATCGTGGATTCCTCATCCAAGCTTACTGCGACGCGCACAAAATTAGGAACATTTATGAACGCACACAGTGTCACGATGTATCGACACATGAAACAAGGTATACTATCATATACAGTTTTTAGGGCCCCATTAATAATAAGAAAGGCTGACAGGTTGGCGTTGCACAACGCTTAGCGCAGACATGCGTTGAAGTTTCGGCAAGTCCACACGAAGACATCTGAAAAAACTGCGCGGCTAGACGGGGCAAAAAAAGAAAGAATGAGCAAGTTCGTTGTTCTTTGTTTTTTTAAATCACATCTTGCACGCCCGTTTTTTTTGGAAATGACTAGTGCAGAGTATTGGCCCAGTTCCTATATTAACAATGATATTGGTGCGCTGGTCAATAATACGGCACGTGTCCTGCCATAGCAGGCGACGCGGCTCAAATCTACACCTAAGCGTATGCGCACACATGAGCTGCTGTTGGAAGACGATTGCAGCACTAGTCACATCCGACATTTCCGACGAGTATGAAACAGCTTGTACATGAAGAACGTTAATACTAAATGGGAGAAGCGAACTCGAAAATCATCAAGCAAGTCTTGAGACAACATCAGAATGGCAAGCCTGAAGGAAACATCGGTTAAGAAGAAGGGGAAGAAAATGGAGAGCGGCGTGTGGAAGATTGGAATACTTACAAAATCATGCCTGTAGAACTACCGAACTTTCAAGCAGGACATTGCGAAAGGAAAGATCGACAATAATTCTCGGGCTAGTTCCCTGCAGTTCGAGACGAGAACGGAAGTATTGCGGACCAAGGCTATCTAGCCAAATACGAAGGCAAAGACCCGGTATGTAGTGCGAGTGGAGAGGAGGAGCAAACGGCTGAAGATTTGATGACGTTCTGTAAAGAACTCTTTCCCGTAGTCCAAGATAATGGCCCAGAATTTTTCAAAGCATTGGGGTTTAGGAACAGTGAAGGCGAAATAGACTTTATTTGTGTAGAAGCAACCAGGAGGAGACAAACTGATTAGTGGCCACAATCAAGGTGCGGGTGAAATTCAATCCTTCAACACATAGTGATAGCACTCAACTTTATGGCCAAGTGGCGTGAGCCATCACCTTATTTATAGGACACAGCCAGATACACCAATTTTTCCATCCATGCGCGCACGATCACAATAAAAATCCGTGCATTCGAAGAAAGAAATTGAAAAAGTGCTCAAGGTCATCAGGTGCGCGTGGCGTATCCTCTTGGCCTTGCTCCCTGATTGCTACCTGTTTAGCTTTCTGCACTTTCTTCGAGGTGAGAGAAGGGAGAATGCCATTGTAGCATGCGAAAATTTTTCGTAAGTCCCCTCGTACTGGACAGATTCTTAAAATTAAGTGACATTGAATCCATTAAGCAATAAGCTCTTCCAGTGAATTGATTTCATGGTTATTTGAAAAAGTTCATCAGGGCCCCATTATTACCACATAGAAGGTGCGTATCAAGTTCGGAAACTATTCACGTGGATGATTTCCTCGTGGTTCACAGCATGCTACGCATTACGCAGAATGAAGCCATTTACAAAAGCTTAACGAACACAAGCCACTATAAAGTTTATTTGTTTCATTGTGGCAATTAATGCTTGAATCTTCTCCAGCAACGACATACTATAAAATTATGCACCGAGTGGTTGAAGTATGCACTAAGGATAGAATATTGCTAATGTGTCTACCTCTTATGAGCGAATCTCAAAAGTTTCCCGCTATTTCCAACGCCAAGTCACAATAAAAGACTCTGCTAAACTAATTGAGAGACCGCCAGGGGACGCCGACTAGTGCGGACGCGCTGTTTTCGGCTCTTGCTTTTTTCAATGTTTTGGTTGTTTTCTTTCGTCGAAACCGAGTGCATAATGTGTTAAACGACGCAGTGCGTTGCGAGGCACTTGACCAACACCGGCCTTTCTACGGTGGGTGACTTTTTCCCCTTTATGACTGTGTGCAGCTCCAACCACTCCACGGCACAGCTAACCCTGACGCGGTAAGCCTAACCTCGGCGAGGCAGCGCAGGCAGGCCTAGGCCTAACCCTTCGACCGCGGGCGCCTTAGCCCAAGATGGAGATCGTGGAGGGAGAAGAAATCTCCCAGGAAGAAGCAAGCAGCCCCGGCTGGATGACGGCATATGGCCACAAGAACATCAAGGGAATGAGAACGGCGACTACTACCCGCGAACGCACCCCAACGCATGGCGGACGAAAGGGCAATAGCCACACCGCCGCCCCACGGAATGCGTACCAGCGCATCGTCGCCACCTCGAGGCTCCCTCAACTTTCGAGGGACACGTATCGCATCATCGTAAGACCGAGGGACGGTCTGAATGTGACCAAGGTCAGTCAAATACGTTTCGAGCAAGCCTTGGCCTATGGCGGTGGCCCTGGCTCCAGCCGAAATTGAAGAGCACACCCTTTGTCCCAATGGCACTCAAAACAATTTATGTGGTGTGTACTCCTCATGAGAAGAATGCGTGCGCGTACCTAAAGGCGCAGCAAGTCCGATTGGGCGATTGCACGTACCGGGTCTCGGTGTACCCGACTCCCCCCGATGACAAGTGCAAAGGTGTCATAAGGGGTGTCGACGTGGATATCAGCGAGGCTCAGCTCCGAGCGCGAATTGTGAATGCACCGCAACCCAGGAGCCATCGAGAACAAAAGAATTAAGAACACCACAGCTGTGGTAGTATTGTTCAAGTGTATGAAGGTGCCCAATTATGTGTCCTGTGGTGCGAGCATGTTTCGCTGCACACTATACAGGAGACACACGGAACTCTGCTACGGCTGCGGAGGTTTGGGACACCGTGCTGACGTTTGCCCTAATCGAAACAGCAAGTGGTGCCGCACGTGCGGACAGAAATCACCAACGGATGATCATCATTACACTTCAAAGTGTTCGCTACGCGGAGGTCCACATCCCACTGCAGACAGAGCAAGCAAAGACAGATTTCAAGTCCGTTACATCGTCACAAGGAGACGACGCCAACGCCACCGGCGCTCCGAGAAGACGCAGATTGCCCTAGGAATGCAGTCCCGTGACTCCAGCGTCTCACCTAGCGTCTCCGGCACACCCAGGAGAGGCCGCTCCGTCACGCCAGCTGCGCAACGGCGCAAGAGCCGCTCGCGTTCCAGAGGGTGTTCGGCGTCTAGAAGGAGAATCCAGGAAGAACTCACATGGGCGGATCGAGTCAAGGAGAAGACGACCAATCCCAAAAAGGTAACGCAGTCGGCATTGCCGTAGCATGATGAAAAGAATGAGATTGAACAGTTACGTCAGGAGATTGCTAGTCTCAAAGCAGAGCTACGCAAGCAGACAGCCACGCAGGCCATTTCCAGCAGAGTCGAGGGCGCGAACGTGGCTGATAACGCCGTGCATAAAAGCACGCAGGAACCCAAAGTCGCGGGTCAGCAAGGCCAAGCGTAAGACTCCACCTCCAAAGGATGAGAGCGACTCGGGGATGCAAGTGGAAAGCTCGCAGAACAAGATGCTAGAAGGGTTACTTAGGATTTCCAAAGAAAACCAGTTAAGCACTAATCAACTCGCACTGCGCATGGGAGCACTTGAGAGTAAAGTAGGAGCCATAGGAAATAAGGTAGTCGCACTTGAGAATAAAATGGCTATTAAGACCAGGCCAAAGGTTCGTACACAAGCTGCAGTTAATGATGATGCGGGGGCGACCCCGCAGGGTCAATAAAACTAAAACTAGCAAAATGGCGGGCACTCAAAATAGTCTAGTAATTTGGCATTGGAATTGCGCTATCTTTCAAAGGCGCAAGACCTCACTGCAACAGTACGTTACGGCTCAGGCAGAAAGGCCCCAGGTAATTTTGCTACAGGAAACACTGTGCGACACACCCACCTTCGCTGGTTACAAATCAGTGGCGGCAAGGGGGGAGTCCAAGAGAGGTATAGCTACGCTGGTGAGCAAGAAGCTCGCATATGTTGTACATGACATTCAGACAGGTCGTGGCAGAATGGAGGCGCTTCTCATTGAGGTTATTCCTAACAGGTGGCTTAAACAAAGCATGTTCATTCTAAATGTTTACAGCCCACCATCTGATCAGAGACAGTCTTTCCACTCCCTGTTTACAAAGGCCGCTACACTCGCTAGGCAGTCACCGTTAGTAATCGCGGAAGACTTCAACGCCCCACATAACGCAGGGGGGTACATCAGGCAAACGGCTAGGGGCATAAATCTAGCGCGGGCAGTCGATGACCTAACGCTATCAGTCATCACCGATCCCCGGTTTCCCACGAGACTGGGCACGTCGGTGGCTAGAGACACAACCCCCGATCTCGCGTTTATCAAAAATTTACAGCAAACAACCTGGGATAACATGCAAGAAAACCTGGGCAGCGATCACTTCATCATTAGTGTTACCATTCAGGTCAGAGCTCCCAGGCCAGGGAATTTAAAGTGACGAACTGGGATGCTTTCCGAAAGCTCAGAAACAAGGACATGGGCGAATATGACAGCTTCAGCGAACTCATTCAGACACTTAGAGCAGACGTTGAAAAGTCTACAAAAACTATTCAAACCGAGCTCGATGTTCCCAGAATGGATCCGCACCTCGCACATCTCTTGGAAGCCAAAGCCTCCATTTTGAAGCGATGGAAAACACACAGGCTTAACCGACGGTTACGAAAGAGGGTTGCGGAACTTAATAGGAAGATCGAACAGTACTGCACCGAGTTAGCTCGGCCACAACGGGATGAGATCTGTTCAGCAGTCGATGGACGCATGCGTACAGGAGGGAAATGGAATTTTTCTAAACACAAGCTAGACGACACGCAGAGCAAAGGCAATCAAAGACAGGCACTGTGCCGCCTGATTCACAAGCACAGACAAGAGGGTGGAACGGAAGAAACGCTCTTAGACGAGGTAGCAAATAGATATCTCCCGCTAGGCGCAGGACGCTTAGAAGAGTATCCTGAAATAGAATGTGACACCATAAAAGAGCTGGATGACCCCTTCACGGAGTCTGAAATTAGGGCCGTCCTTCACAACTTGAAAAGCAGGTCAGCCTCAGGACCAGACGGCATCTTAAACAGACTGTTAAGGAACCTGGATGATAGATCAATTGAGATGCTAACGAAAGAGGTCAACAAGACTTGAGAGAGTGGAAGCGTGCCGGCAGAGCTGAAAGCGGCCTCGATTGTGTTGATTCCGAAACCGGGTAAGCCCTTAAATCTTGAACACCTAAGGCCATCGCTAACCTCCTGTGTAGGCAAGGTAATGGAACATGCGATCCTCAATAGGATCTCGAACTACAAGAACGCAAGGAACTATTCCCACACAACATGATCGGCTTCAGGCCTGGCCTTTCCACACAAGATGTAATGCTACTTCTTAAAAAGCACATTTTCGATAACAACATTTGGGCTGTCAGGGGGATCTTAGCCCTTAACCTGACCAAGGCCTTTGACACCATATCTCATCGCTTGGTGTTGCAGGCCACGGCCAGCCTAGGTCTTGGAGCAAAGTTTCAGGCCTTTGTTAGGTCATTCCTGATGAATAGAACGGCTACCATTAGGATCGCTCAACACAAGTCAGACGAGTTCGCCTTAGGGGCCAGAGGCACTCCCCAAGGGGCGGTCATCTCCCCCTTGTTATTCAATATAGTCATGAAGGGCTTATCGGAGAGGCTCAGATCCCTGCCTATTATAGGCCACTCGCTTCAGGCGGACGACATCACGATCTGGTGCCCGGGAGGATCACTTGCAGAAGTAGAAAATGCGCTGCAATCAGCCCTAGACGAAACGGAGTCCTACCTAGAAGGCACAGGCCTCCAACTCTCTCCAAACAAACCAGAACAGTTACTGTACAGGCCGGCCAGGCAAGGCGTTAGGAGACTTCCACACCTCAACCAAATTCCCATCTCCCTTTTTGCAAGAAATGGACAGCGCATTCCACGAGTAGATTCAATCATAAACTTAGGATTACTAATTGACGCGAGAGGGTGTAACGCCAAAACCCTGACGCACATCACGGCCAAAACCAAAAGCATGCTGAGACTTGTTGCTAGAGTATCAGGACGCAGAAAGGGGCTAAGTGAAGCCAACCTACTTCGGATCCATCATGCCTTCCTAATGAACCAGATTAATTATGTAGCATCGGCGCTTACCTGGACTAGAACGGAAAAAATAAGCTAGACACTCTCATCCGTAAGAGCATCAAAAAGGTGCTAGGGTTACCAGTAACCACATGCTCTGACAAATTATGACAACTCGGTATGCACAACGAGATTGATGAAGGGATCGAAGCACAGGTCACCGCCCAGGTGGTCAGGCTCTCGTCAACCAGGGCAGGAAGACGCATCCTCGACGAGGCTGGCATGGCTCCCAGATTGCTTGCTGAACGGGAAATTACCTTATCCCGGGAGGTCCGGGAAACCTTTGTGGTCAGCCCATTCCCTCGGAACATGCACCCGCAATACAATGTAGGGAGGCGAAAAGCCCGAGCACGGGCGATATTACAGAACGCCACCGAGAATCGAGAATCGACTGTCTTTGTCGACGCGGTTCAGTACGGCAAGTCTAGCACAATCGTGCTGGCAGTCATTGACGCCAACAGGGAATTACGCTCCTCAGCCTCGGTCAGGTTAGCTACGAGCGCAGTTGCAGAACAGGTCGCCATAGCTCTGGCCATGACCATCCGCTCACACCACCGTGTTAACAGACTCACGAGCGGCCATCAAAGCTTTTGAGTCGGGTAACATGGTGCGGGAGGCTGCCTCCATTCTAGAAAAAAAAACAGACCCTGGCACTCACTTAATCTCTTGGTTTCCCGCCCATATGGGTGCAGACGTTCATCAGCACGTACCTAACCTCAACGAGCTTGCCCATGACCGTGCGCGAGATCTAACGCGCCGTGGCGGCATGGAGGCCTTATGGGGTCAGGATGAAATCCAGCATAACGATCCACTACTTATGTTCAATGAAATCACATCTCACTATCGGCTAAGTAGAAGAGCCTATCCTCTTCCTCACCCAAAGTTAGATAGGTCTCAGTCAATTACACTTAGAATGCTCCAGACGGGGTCGTTCCCCTCGCGGGGCCCTTTTAGTCGTATCTCCACAGACGTTGACTCAAGTTGTCCGGAATGTAATGAAATTGATTGTTTCTTAGCGCACATGCTTTGGCAATGCCCCGCGTTACCTAATGGCCCTCTATCCAGCGAAGCCGACTGGGAAGAAGCACTCTGGAACCCATCGCTTCAAGCACAAATCCAGGCAATCCAGAGGGCCCAAGAAAGGGCGGAACATCACGGTGTTCCAGCTCCTACTTGGACGCGGCCAGCGGTTTCCGCGGGTCCCCGATAGGGGTTCTCGCGAAAGCTACTCAGGATCAAATAAAGTTCATTGTCTGTCTGTCTGTGTGCTAAACTAATTGTACACTGGTACATGTGTGCCTTTTGAATGTTTCAAACTTCACAGTTATTTAGAGTTAACAAATAAAACTTGCAGTCACCAAAATATGTCACACATTACGCGTACAACAAAGCTTGCAAGAAAAAAATCACAGATTTGCCGTAAAGACGAAGCAATGAACGTGATAGCAATGAATTGCAAGGTCACGCGCGGAATTGCGAGCGGTTAGAAATGATCCCCGCGTTTCTCAAGCACAAAGGATGCACAAAACGTACTGACATGTACAGATTAACGCGAATAAGGGTCTCAGCTGTTACTTCGCGGTGTCTTGAAAGCACACCCTTTTTGCAAACGGAGGCTGTTCAACGATTGCAGTGACCTTTTGTGCGCCCGGTAACTGCAACGAAATCGTTCCGACAAAACTCAAAGGCTATCCAGGACCTACGATTCTCCACACTGCAAGATAAGCGCGCGCGACCTAGCGTACAACCCCTTATTCTCTACGCGGGCCAAAGTACGCGTGAGAGATGAGAGCCACCGCGCGCTCATTGCGCCATCTTGCTGATAATGCTGAAAACATGATAGTTCCTCCTCCCCCCTCCCAATATACCTCCCAGATGCCCGTGAACAGCGGTAAGTGGTATATGTGAATAGCTTGCCGTTTGATCGGTGAAGGAGGCATCTGTCGGTGGCTCAGTGGTTAACGACTCGCATTCACGACGCGGAGGTCCCACGTTCGGTTCTGCGTGCCAGAGTTTTTTTCTGGAATTTTTTTCTTTCTTTTGTTTCATTGTATACAGATACGTATACATATGCGGTGCATTACATTGATGCTGATGGCCAAGTCGACGCCGGCAGGGAAATCCACCTGAGAGTGTCTCTATAATTGCGATCGCAATCATAACCAGAGGAAAGTAAACTCTGCAAAATATTTCAGCCAGTGCTCCCCTGACATCATGGAGAAACTTAGTAGCATTCCCGTTTGCAGCGCAAGACTGCTAACGAAGAGTATCTAACTAAGCGTTCAGTGGCAAACGAAGACTTGGTACTCTTAATAATAGTGCGGTGTCCCGTTATGGCACAACCAATGTGCATTTAGATACTGTCGTTCACTAAAAGTGTTATTGCTCTAACAGTGCTAATCAAACAACTTACCGCAACTATGCAAGTGCTGCAGATAAACTATATACACCGAAGTGCATTTGCGCACTTAGGCATCTCCAATTACAAATTTTCATGTTATAATCTTTCCAGTCTCCGCCACGATCAGGCCCCATTCCTCATCAGCCAAGTGGGGTAAGTGTTTCATCCTAAGTTGAAATATGAGTGATGAAATAACGGTGGCCCTGCATGCTTCTGGTGTAGACTTTTTTGTATTTTGTGCGAACCTACAGCACCAATAAAAATCTATATGTAATAGAATGAAAGGTAGACACTTTTAAATCTTCCAGTTTTGAAGCCGATCAGCTTTTGAGAAGAAGCCAAGTGGTGTGTGCTTTAAGCAATGCTTCCAACTTCGCGTGAACAGTACGAAGGTTTGCGCAGTCATAGCAGCGCTTAATACGTCCCCTATAACTTGTTTTGGATTCGTAATCTGCTGCGGTCTAGAGAAATATGTATTCTCGTGAAAATTGACAATATGCCATTTTTCACTGCAACTCAATAAACACTGGTCCATAACTATGTATACAGTAGAGTATTTGCGTCTACGTGTATATTGTTTCCAATCGTCATGCTATACCTTTCAGCCACCGCTGCGATCAAGCCCTTTCATGGCCCAAGTTGGGTTAGCGCTTCCTCCAACACCGGTTAAGTGCGAGTTCTATTTGGATAAAGGTCCTTTGCTTCAATTTTCCTTTTTCCGGCCATGGAAAAATATGTCGGATATCATTTGGCTAGTGGAACACAGAATTGGCATACAATTCTTTACACACGATTAGAAGCTTAGTGCTAAGAGACAGATATATAGGCAACCAATACAGGTGCATCAGAACATATCTGAAAGTTTGTGTAAAGCACAGGAAAGGTGGAGCTCAATTATAATTTTTTTTAATATTTGCTGCGGAAACCACTTTAGATAAAAAGAAATTGATGACAAACCAGTGGTCAACGTCTTTGAAGTTTCTAAATCTACAGCAGACTTTGTACTGAGGCGAAGGCCAGAAGGAAGCCACGATAGCTGTAGCGAGCAGTCATCATGATGTAGAAAAAGACTTGCCTTACGAGACAAAATGGTTATCTTTGCTTCAAGTCTTTTGCGGGAAAACACCAGAGGACTGTTGCTTGGTTCTAAATTCTCACAATCAAAGTGAAGACGGTATGCACTACAACTCTGGAGGGAGTGACCGCGAGAGCAAGTATATGCTCATTATCTGGCTAACACGTCTGTTATATTCCCGTTGAAAGGACTTTTTTTTGCGATGCACACTTGTGTAATAATTTCACAACACTTGATTACGCACTTGAAAGAAAGCGTGCGCACATTACACATGTGTTGTTTTACGAAGAAAATACACATCTGTGGACTAACTAAAGCTGGATAATCGATGATCACAGATTAAAATGATATTTCAAGCACCACATGCCGCAATCCAATGTAATATTTACCAGCTTACGCTGTTTTTTCTCAAGGGCCTCCAAAGCCTTTTGGTTCAATGAAAAACGGGCCACAGGGGATAGTATTTTTTGTACCTTTTAACGACTTGGGCTGATCTGGTCACGCTTTACAGTGGGCCTTTGTGCATCTCAGTTCTCTTGGAAAGTCTGGGCCTTTTTAGTATTCTTCGTTCAGATTGAAGGGACTGGAAAGCAGTTGAAGCACTTTTTTTGTCCCACAGGAGTGGTAATGAAGGACAGCAAAGCCCTAATCTCCACTGTTCCTGTAGTATTAGCACCACTTGTGCATACTCACCCAATATCTATTTTTTTTCTTTCGCATTCAGTTCTCTTCACGACCATGACGCTGTAGCTGGCGTCTTTTGAGGCCGTGGAAGTCATTTCTTGTTTAAACAACCACCACTACCAATGGTGATTATGTGCGCGTGCTCTGTGACAACGTTTTAAATAAACCAGCATGTTATGGCAGTCAACAAACGCATAGCACAGGTGGTATATCACCACAACAAGAGAACTCTGCACAACACCCGAGCAAGCATGAGCGTCATATACAACAAAACAAGTAGTGTGAATGCCTTTCAGCAATTAGTAGCAGTCATTGGAGCAGGCAAAGTCTGTTTTTGGAACAGCAACCTCTGTGTTTAGAGCGTGCACGGGCTTCTCATGATACACGCAGAGAAACGAAGTTTAGCTTTAATTTATTTTATTGTTCCCTAAGTCTTCATACTCACTCATACAGAAGCATCAATCCCACAAAATCAGCGCTGAAATAAACAAAAGCGGGATTGTATACAGAAGCGTTGATGAAAAACAGTGAAGGGTATTGCACCAACAATTAAGCTACCTTCACTATAAAGTTCTCGCTGCGAGTGCAAACGCAAATTCCTCACACATGCGTGAGTGAATTCGAGAGGGGTCAAAGCCAGATCAATACATTGTCTTTATAGGAAAGGGGGCACTGCGATTTAATGTTCGCCCCCCCCTCTTTTCCTGAAGGGGAACTCTGAGCACGTATATACACCCCCTTCAAGCTTTCAAAGCTGTTATAGCAGTAAACCCCCATTATTACGTACATGCGTGCCGAGAACGCGGTTAACTTCGCACTAAACCTAGTATATGTTAACCACCATGTAGCAATTTGCATCTCTTTACCTGTGTCATCGCAGCTAAAGGAGGAATAAATACATGGCCACAAGAAATATTGCTCAGCGTGCCCTCCTTAAAGCCATTTTTTTTCTGTTCGTAAAATTTCGGAAATGATTGGCACTGTCGTAAGGCCGACTGATGGCACGTAGTGGCGCCAAGGAGCGTTTTGAAAGTACTTCGGAGACCTGGATACGCAGCGACTGGTACAGTGACAAAGCGCAAATAAGCAGCTGTGTTCAATAAATGTGCACCGCGATCTGCTACTTAGCGAAAAAAAGGCACAACTTTTTTTTAGGCGCGGTACTGTCACACGAAGACGATTGTCTACTGGCTAGTTGCATGCAACGCTTCGCCTACTAGACGCACACCGTGCCAAAGCAATTGCATTCACTTCGCTTCAGATCGCGTACAGATGCGGCAAAAAAGCTATTATGTTGGCGCAATGATGTGACCTCTCCACTAGCGATGCTTCAGCGGTCCTGATGGCAGACTGAGGTGAACTTGGGTTGTAGGACTATAGAAGAGTGCAGTATGGTTACAGTAGCACTATGCTTGCTGTCTCGGTGCCTACAATTGACAATGCTGAAATCTGCAATAACGACCTACGTTCACTTCTGCAACGTGGTGCTCGCTGAACACGGTCCGGTACAACAGTCGAGGTGGCAGCGATCAGCACCCTGTGCTCTCACATGGGCGCCAGCCGTTGAAATCGTGTATTAGGCCTAAAGTGGCGCTATGCCAAAAACGTAGGCTTTTTGTCGGTGATGTCATACAGGTGCGCTTTTCAGCGGTCGGCACATCGCCATCGTTCTTTGCCAGTGGTTACCAAAACAGTATCTGTCGAAATCGCGCAGAAGCGCGAACAATTATTCGGCTGATTTGGTGCTCTTGCAGTTGCGTAACTGTACGCCAATGCGGAGGCGCAAGTGTACAAGATGGTGACCATCACGTGATATCCGCTTATATGCGGATATTACGTGATTCCTGTTTACATTATTTTCATTCCAAAATTACCTCTTGGCGTTTCAATGGCGCAAATCAAACAGGAAACACCCGTTCAGTGTAGTATGGCACAGTGATTTCCAGTTGACCCAGGTTGGCACATTTGGCACAGCTTTGCCACCACCACCACACACATCGTCACTTCAGTCAGGCTTGCTCATCAGTGTTTCAGAAACTTAACTTCACAATACAACAGTTGAAAAACTAAGAACAATATGAAATACTGCTAAGAAAACGTTTTGCTCAGCTACCAAAGCATGTTCAAAAAGCGTCCCAACACTATTGTAAGCGCATTCGTGTTCTAGAAGTGCGGCAGTCACACCTTTATTATGTGTAGCAGGGTTCTTTGGTCTCTAAGTAATATATTGGTGATAATAAACTAATAAGTTCACACACTTGATGCAACAGGTGGTTGAAAGGTTGTATTTACATGACACCAAAAATCTGGTCCAATTGCTGTATCCAACACTAGGCCTGATCCATGCTGTAGAAAGAAAGGCACCCAGAAACGCGAGATCACACGACGCTGCGGCACTTGTAGTGTGTCACAATGAAGAATAATTTTAAAGTTAGAGTATTTGGAAGGGAACGCAACCCAAAGTTGCTAGGCCTAGTAACGTCCGCTGCACCTGCAATTTTTAGCGAAGATGCATAGATAAACATTACATCTCTTTTTTTACCTGCTTGTGCTAGGACACAAATTTCGTTAAACGAAGTGTTCTGAGACATCTCCAAAGAGGCTGTGTGCCACAAGCAATTTCCGCTAGAGTGATTCGTTCTGCTTGGCCAGTCACGTGAGAAGTTCATTAGGTGTAATGAAAATAATAAGGACTAAGTTTGTCACGCTTGCTTTAGCGTACCATCTAAACAGAAATAGACTCGATGATGACGTAGTAAAAGACACACGATGATTATTACAATTCGCAAGAAACTATTACAGTAAACACTTCGGTACAAAACGTACAATTCGAAAAGAGAGAAAGACTTAGCCTGATTAAGAAAATGAGTGACGAGAGTTCAAGAAAGAATGTTCAAAAACCTGACGGCAAGATTGGCGGTTCGATGGACAAAAAGGCGCTGGGCCGTAGGCGGTACAAAGATACTATGGGCATGCTCACGTCTTGAAGTGCGACGCTTTGGCAACTATGATGTCTGATGTTTTAGGAACGAGGCTCGTTAGGCCACATGTTTTTTCTTAACGGTTCGTAACCACCTAGTTGTATCACTCGCTCATCAGGTAGCGGCAGTGTGTGTGATAAACAGTTGGACGGACTACGCAGTCGTCAAGCCGCATTGGAGACGCGATGCTCCATGCAGGGAATGGCGAGCCCGTCCAGTGCACAGCTTGCGTCGAGACGCGATGCTAGGCGGTACCATGACCATTAGCAGGGCCATGTCAGTCTCTGTGCTGAACAGCTGGCCGCGGAGACGCCTTGCCGAGAAGCAGTAAACCTGGCGGCAACGTCGTACCAGCTGATGGTGTGACGGCAGCACCGTAGACAGGCACGTTTCCAGGTCAAAAGCTTGATCGCTGGCGTCCGATGCTTCGGCCCGCTGTCTTCCGTCTGCCGCTGCTTTGGCTCATCCCCAGCCACAAAACCTCTCGTCCTGTAATCATCACACATGACCTAATTGTGGCGCACCACCTCTATGGGCATCCCGCTGTGGTGGTCTAGTGGCTGAGGTACTCGGCAGCTAACGCGCAGGTCGCGGGATTGAATCCTAGCTGCGGCGGCTGCATTTTCGATGTAGGCGAAAATGCTGCAGGGCCGTGTGCTCCGATTCGGGTGCACGGTAAAGAACCAGAATTAGTCGAAGTTTCCGAAGTCCCCCACAACTGGCGTTTCTCATATTGTTGTGATAGTTTGGGGATGTTAAACCCTACATATCAATCAGCATATTAACCTCTATGGGCCACCAAATGTCGTCAGCTAATTGGCTGAGTTTACGAGCACAGCTCGTTCACAAACTCACGTGCTAGTCGCCGCATCATTGTCATCATTTTTAGCGACGAGGCTCATTAGGACGCGGGTGTGTTTATGCATTATTTTTGTTACTGGTTCGTAACCACCTAGTTGAATCACTTGCTCATCAGGTGGCGGTACTGTGTGTGACAGACAGATGGACGGACTGACAAACCGACAGACAGACAGAAATACGGACATACGGAAGGACGAACCGACACAGAGATGGACGTTCGTACGGACCAAGACAGATGGATGATTGAGAGACGCGCTAATGGAAACACAGGGATGGATGCACGGGCAGATGAAGCGAAGAACGGACGCATGGACAGACACAAGGACGAATGGAGCACATCGCCTATGACTGCATCGTGCATCACTTGCTTTCCAAATAAGCACACAGATGTATCCATATGCAACCTGTTGTGCTACGAGGGACGTGCAAAGACTTTGTGTTTTCCAGCTTTCTACTGCAGTGAATAATTGATTTGTGCGACTTAACGTCGCAAAAACTACTGCAGTGAATAAAAAACCTCTCTCAATTCATTTCATGGGCCATATAGCCGTAATTATGAAGAGACTATGCAATCTAACAGCCATGACATTGAAGAAGTGAGAACAAAAACCAACGAAAAAACGTAACAACCAACGAATGAGAATGAAATAAACGTTGATTTTTATAAAGTACGGACAGTCTTACATCTATATAATGTTGTAATGGGTTGACTTTTTATGGAGAGATACAGTTTACTGAACATAGTCTTGTCTCAAGCTTCGCCTACTTATCAGTTCATTGCGTGAATAGGGCGTGTTTTTTCAGGCGACCAACTTTGTCAGGCTCTGGGTATTTCGTTTGTCTGTAGTAGTAGTAGCATTTATAGTCATAACAGAATGCAGGCAACTCTAGTTTATGAATGGGTGAATGAATGGCGTAATACGCCCTTAGAAATAATTTCACTAGATGGCGTTATTTTTTGCATAGTTGTAAACTATACGGTGTCGTATAGTTGACGGACGGATAAGCAGACAGATGAACGCTCGGACGGACGGATGGACGGACAGACAGACAGACAGACAGACAGACAGACAGACAGACAAACAGACAGACAGACAGGCAGACAGACAGACAGACAGACAGACAGACAGACAGACAGACAGACAGGCAGGCAGGCAGGCAGGCAGGCAGGCAGGCAGGCAGACAGACAGACGGAAGCACGAGTGGACAGATGGGCGAAAGTACGAAGAGAAAAAAGGACGGACTCATGGACAGACAGATCAACAGAAGGATGCACGAACAGATGGAAACACAGATGAATGGGCGAAGAGACCGAAGGAAGCAGAATTGAATCAACGGTTCGACAGAAGCAAGGACGTGCAAATGAATATATGGACGCACCCAAGCAAGAACGGACAGGTGGACGGATGCATAGACGAGCCGACGGAAGTCCGGGTGGACAAGGCGGACGCAAGCACAGACGGACGGAAGCACAGAAGGATGAACGGATGCTTCGGCCCACTCATCATGATTCACTCTGTGGATATGCTGCAATATTTTGTTCACTCATCACAAAACAGCACTATCGTTGTAGCTCTGATAAGGTGCTTTAGGCACATTCTCTTTTAGCTAACCGATGCTTTGGTCGGTTCCATGTGCCGCTCAAACGCGCAACGCTACTGGAACGCAACGGGCGTTTTAGGGGCGAAGCTCCTTATAGCGACACCCGTTCGTCCCTCGTAGTCAAACTGGCAGTCGTGGTGTGTAATCAGTCTTACGCTTTGACCTCCAAGGTGGTGCCGGTGGGAGACTTCTCCTGTGCGTTGTTGAACAATAAAAAAAAATTCGCAGCGTGCTCGTAACTAAAAGTCGAATTCTTCTGTCTCTCATTCCCCATTAGCAGCCATTGGCATGTTCCAGTAGAAAACGTTAGTAGAAGTAGAAGTGTTGAAATTCCCTGTAGCAGCCATTGTTTACCTCCAAGGAAAACAATGGCCGCTACTGAGACTTTTGGAGAATTTCATCTATGTCCTGCATGCTGTGAGTGCGCAAATATTTGTTTTTTTAGAAAAAGTTTTGTAGGCTCAACACCAAGTAAAACTGGTTTTTGCGCACATCTACATATCTAAGCGAACTTAGGGTTTATAAAATTATTACGATGTACTATGAACAATATGTTTCCCCTGGTAGAGTCATTTTGTGAAATGAGTGCAGTCGCTCTGGGTTGCTCCTGTTTGTCATGAGCAAAAAAAGAAATTGAGCTGGGGTCCAGTCGAACAAAGCCCTACATGAAATAAAAGAACTCAGTATGCAGCAAACACAGGCAGAAAAAGCACATGACATGTTCATTAAGCTAACTGTGGCACTGAAATTGCAAGCACGGGGCAGGCAGAACATACACAAATCGGTCCTGTATTCGTCATGCGAAGTGCTGCGCTGAACTTTATGAACATGTTACACAAACATGAGCAACACTTTACTCTTGCTAAGTTTCTATCACATCCTTCATTTTGGTATTTTTCAAACAGATTTTTTTTTGTTTAACGAGGCATTACATGTGGTACAGAGGAGTACATGAATTCAATATCACTTTATATCCAAATCCATAGCAAATAAGCAGTTCTTTTTTTGGCCAGTTTTAATAATACAATTTTAGTTTTAAGGAAGCAAATAACTCTTGAAGTTAACATTGATGGCAGCCGTGCCATTTGGTTACATGGAAGCTTCCGCCTTTTTTACCATGGCACCAGGATTCTTCAAGATGGGCAGGATGTTTGCTCTCTGCTTGAGTATCAACGGATCCAATGCCCCCCACGCTGGTGATGTTATGGCATGCGCCTTTCGTGCGACTGAGATAGGTCAGCTTGTTTCAACTTTGCTTCAGCCGCGTTCGTAGGGCCCTCTTGATCACATTTACTCGTGGGTAGAGCATACGATGTGTGTGGATGTTATCAACTTCAATTTTATTAGGTGCATGTTGGCGATGCCAATGTCATAAACTCATCAAGAGTTTTCATATCACAGTAAAGAGATTAAAGAGTAACTATGAATACAGTAGCGTTAGATACTCGCATTCAGGCTCTCTATGAACACATTATGTGGTAGCAAACACATGAAGTGTTGGACATGCGTCTGACGGACAGTTTTTACATATATGTACAAATATCGCAAATAACACGGATTCCAAAAGTAGTATCTCAACGAGAAAAAATGCATACAAATATAAAGAAGAACACATAAAGTGCAGATGTCGTGTTTTAAAATCTTTTAAACACTGAGTCACTCATACACGGGTGATGCTAGCTTCAGAGATTTCAACCAATAAAAAATCGCACGAAAGTTCTACTGGCGAAGCCTCCGTCTGCATTTAGAATAACATGGTTTTGGTTGGTTCACTTAAAAGTGTTCCATTTACATCGTACTTCTGTTCGCTTTTTTGTACGTCCTACTGAATTCATTTTTTAACTCAGAGAATTTGTATTCACCTGAACTGCTGTTACTAGTACGCAATAAAATGTCCCGTGTTTAGTGGAAATTCAATTCGCGGCTGAATATGTCCTGCTCTTTAAGCTCGAGATTTGTTTGATACTGGTAGTGCAGAGTATTACGTTTTCTGTAAGCACTTTTCTTGTTAACAGCCTTGTTCTTCCGCCCGTGTCTTGCCGTATTCTTCATTTTCACTCGTTGTACTATACTCTTTCTTTTTGGCCGCAGGTTGTCACTTCCGGCGCAAGTCCGGTCAGTGTTTTCTTCTAATGCGAAAGAAAGCATTTATGATGAATAAAGAAACTATTACAGAACTTCGGCCTTGTATACAGTAGGAAGAGGATGCATAACACATGATGGAACAAAAGAATTCTCATACAACTGTACAGCTTTATAAAGGTGCTGAAATAGCTTTAGACCCACCGTGGCGGTGTAGTGGCTAAAGGACTCGGCTGCTGACCCGCAGGTCGCGGGATCAAATCCGGGCTGCGGCGGCTGCAGTTCCGATGGAGGCGCAAATGTTGTAGGCCCGTGTGCTCAGATTTGGGTGCACGTTAAAAAACCCCAGGTGGTCAAAAGTTCTGCAGCCTTCCACTACGGCGTCTTTCATAATCATATGGTGGTTTTGAAACGATAAACCGCCACATCAATCATCAATGAATTAGCTTGAAGGAAGAAGAAATGAACACAAAAAGAGAGGTATTAGTGTACAAATATGATGACCTAAAATTTATTTATTTAATGTAGTTAGAGATAGCTGTTGCTGTAGCTGTTTTTTTACCTTAGCCTTAGTGATATCGACGACCAGCTAATCAGCGTACACTCAATTTAAATATCATTGCATATAAGGGTGTTCGATAACTAAACCACATGCAGTGTTCAGCTGGATTAGACACCGTTCTTGTTGATCGTTTTCACACATTTCAAAATCCGCTTGTGTAAATTATGTTCCGTTTTTTTTCCTTTGTTCACAAGCTCTGTAAGCAATTTATTTATTCGATTTCAATATAGTCGGCATACAAAATAGAGATTGGACACATAACAAAGCGATTTGTGATAGTGCGCTTCTTATCAATTTTTTATCTGTGGTAAATCTGTAAGCAAGAAAACTTGTCGTAATTTTATCGCAAACCAACTGCGTAGAATCTTTGTCTGATATCAGTAATATCATTTTCTTGTTAAAATAACTTACTTTACAATTCACGAAGGGTAGAACCAGCACTTTTCTCAACGTATATGTTTCTTGAAGAGTGTACTTGGCAGAGCGAATTGTTACATTTAGAGGTGCCCTCGGTTTCCATTCCGCTGAGACAAGCAATGTGCGTTCATTGTTTCCTAAACGCTACTTGTATCTTGTATGAAGGGCGTGCGAAAAAAGGTTCAGCATGCAGACAAATTTTAACCTACTGAACAGTTCCTTTGAATGTGCATCAACCATTTAGGTGTATGCACGTGATCTAAAATCATGATGTAGTAGCGGCTTAGACGAGGACGCAGTAGTAAATGTTGGACATAAATAAAGAACTATAAGTAGTAACTTCTACAAGTGACGGCCGTAGTGTACATAGTTTTGTCTTTATGGCAGTGGTTTTCAAAATCTGCTCGGGTACAAGGCTGGCAAGTGTGTACCAGAGCACATCCTTATGAAAATATACACTCATATATTATGCACTCTATAACGTCCATAAATGACTGGCTAAAAGTGATTTCATGCGCCATTTCACGTTGAAATTGTTCTGGCGAGAAAAACACAGCTTTCGATTCAGTGACGAATATATGCAAAAACTTGAGATCACTCCATGCTCCTAAATTTTTTAGGCAGTCGTTAACATCTGACCGGAGAGTTTCGAGGTTTGTGGTGGTAGACGAAAGAGCTACATCATCTGCCTATATAACGTAATTTGGTGTGGTACCAACATTAACAATATTGTGTATGTATAGATTGATTAGGAGTGGCCTTAAATAGCGTCAAGAGGTACTCCTGTGCGTGCTGTTTTTAAACATGATACTCGATGACCTATTCGCACACACTGTCTGCGCGGCTGCAGGTAGGAAGTCAATAGTGAGAGTGGTATATCTCCTACTTTTTCAGGTCTAGTATTTCTTGTACAGTGTTATCTTTTAGCAAATTGAACGCTTTCAAAAAAATTATGTGTACAGCAACGACCAACTGCTTCTTATCCAACACATGTAGATTTTTTCTTTCTTGAGTAAAATAGGCAGTTGGTGGATCTTTGTTTGTGGAAACCATACTGACATTTACTCATCAAATGAAACTGATTTACGAACCTTGAAATGGTAACGTGCAATAACTTCTCAAGTCATTAGGTAACAATGGGAGTATTTATTTGGGACAATAACTGATGAGGTTGTTCTTATCCTTGCCTTTGAAAATAAGGTTGGCTTTTAAAATAATATTTTTCTTGTGAAAGTGTGACCGTAGAAAAAGCTATGTTAGAAATATGGGCTAGAGCTTATGCGGTTAAGCCTTCCCTGTATTTTATAGATAACAAATTGTGCGTTACGTTATCTGCGCCAAAATATAGTCTATATTTAAAAAAATTGCCGAAAAATGATGATATATATTTGTGAGGATGCTGCCAGCATGCGAATTTATATCGTAAATTCTAGGCATTCTCTGCGTCATGAAATGTAAGCCATTAAAAACGACACCGGAAGGCCCAGCACAGTCACAACGAAAGCTAAAAGGGCGGCCTGTCAGAGCTTTTGCTGAGCACTCATTGGGTAATTGCAACCACACTTGCTCGATACCCACGATACCCATTGCCAACACACTTGCTCGATACCCACGATGGCATAATTCATTATTTTGTTTGGTAGTAGGCCGGCTTTTTCTATGCTCTTTTTCGTCAATCCTTTGAGAGTTGTGGTATCCTCGAAACACTAACTTGCATTTGTTTTATGATAATCGCTCATGCTGTGGCTGACGATGATGAGGAATTATGCCTAAATTGTGTATGCGTCACAGGTATTACACATTCAGTCATGTTGGAATTTGCTTCTCGTTGTATATTTTATTTTGCCGGTCACTTCACTCACTAGACGTTTAGTCTCATTGGACATTCAGTCTCTTAGTCGAAGTGAGCTGCCGCGACATTTCCAACACTGTTTAGGGTAATTTCAAGCAAGAAATACACCCTTTACGAATCAGAATCAGCAAACGTAGGGGCGTGAAGGTGTTCCCTTTTTAAATAGGTGAACTAGAATAAGATTTTGTAATGGGTTGAAGCAATGGACGTTCCACTCGTTGCGCGATTCGCATTGTGCGATGACTGGTTGCTCTTTCGCTGTTCTAAAACGCTTTATAAGTCGTATTAATGCGAACGCTTTCCCGATATCAAGCCTGCCGAAGGCAAGTTTGCTAACAAGTCCATTGCACCAACAAAGACGCTGTTCGGAATGGTTGCATTTTTGATGTTTTACACCACAAAAGATCAATCGGCTTCAAGCCGAGGTGTTGCGCTGGTTTCTACCAGCAATCATGGATACCGCATCGTCCTGCCCCGTCTTCCCACTGGTAATCTCGACTCCGACTCCGTTTTTCTGCATGCAGACCGTGCTGGTTGTCTATACTGAGCGTACGACTTTCTAGATGGCCCCAGGAATATCATAGACCTTACAGACGTAACCTCGATTGGACAGTTTTAACTGTCTCATGTTTGGATGGTGACTTGCAGGAAAGCACTAGCGGAAACGAAGCTTGTAACCTGCCGTGAATTTCTCGTTCAAGGCCGAATGTGTGCTGCAATAGACCTTGAGCGCGCGGCTGTTAAAACGCAGGTAATATGGCTTCCTGAATCATTAGAAGATATCTATGTGCATGAAGCCCTGTAGTCATTCGGAAAGTCCAAGTCAAAAACAGCGAAGCCGAGGAGAGTCTAAGAGATGGAACTGATGCGTGCCCTTAATCAAAAAATCGTGTTGACACTTGTGATTGGAGTTCATGTGTGCCACATCGCACATATACTATCGGTTTTCGATCTACAAGCCTCATGCTCATTCCCCGCAGACCACCACTATCCCTGCACTGCAACAGAGTAGGACATATTCGTCGTCAATGCCAGACACTGTGCTGCGAAGACTGTAGACGGTGTGAACATACGGCTGAAGAATGTGTGGTGAAGTATGCCAGCAAACTGCACCATCACATGAGAAGACCTGCTGAGACCTAGCAAGAAAACACATGGATGCTACGGAAGTTCTTGAAGCAACTGGCGATCTTCCACGTACCGTAGTCATTGAACTCTGTGCTGCCGTCCAAGACGAGGGTAATGACAGAGACATCCGAATAAGCATAGAAAGAAGATGGCGCAAAAGACAGCGGAAGAAGACAGGCGGTCCCCGCATCTGGTAAAAAAAAAAGCCTTGAAAGCAGTGTTGGTAATGAAACACTAGACACGGCGATAACTGCAAACGACGTGTGAGGATGCACCATCGCCTTCATAAGTAAACGCCGAGCATCACCAAACTCCACGACAAGCGAGAAAAGCGACTCGACTACCTGGCTTCGTCAGACACGTCATCACATGTCATCACAGTCTGCAGGAAAGTGCAGACGCTCAAGATCAAGGAGTCCAAGTACTCATTACGGGGTGCATTGAAGCACCCCTTCTGTACGACACCAACTAATGCGACTCTGAAAAGGATTCAGAGAGCATGGCACTGACCCTTAGAGTCACTTTTGCAACGGTCAACGTACGTGGACTACGATCCAAGCAGAGCAGGTGCAGCTCCACCGGTTGCTCTTCAGCCGATATCTCGATTTCGTCGCTGTTCTAGAAACGAATATCGAGAGTGAAGTGGATAGAGAGTGGGCCTTGTGCCATATCTCTTTGTATTTGATGTATTTGTGTCGCATGCTGTGAGTCTTTTGGCGGGGTATACCTTCAGTTTCTCAGGAATAGTTTACCGTATTTATCCATAGCAAATTGTGTTGAAAAAAATGGCTGCTGATACAATGTGATTTTTTATTGTATGGTTTGCTGTGGTGCCCGATTAACGCGTATGCCTTTAGCGATGGATCATAGCGCCCTAGTTTTTTTTAAGTTTGGCTACCTTGTTATATTCTGATCGTAACATTGTGCTAATGGATGATTTTATCTGTGCCTGTAATTCATTCGATCTTACCATGCTTAGTCGCAATGACAAGAGTGCTGAAGTATTCTTGTTTATGGTTTAAAATTCGGGACTAGTTGATATAGGATCACTAAATAACAGGGTCTCGTATACACATGCACAAGGAAGTACACATACGGGCGTTGATCGCATTTACGTTTCAGCACCACTTATTTTCAGCACCCGTTTCAGCAATCGCATACGCCAACATTATTACCTCATTTCCATATGCACTTAAACCACGGACGTTACTAGACGAAAAATGGCAGCATATCCACGGAGTGAATGATGGAAAGTGGGGCGAAGCATTCGTCCGTCCATGCGTCCGTCTGTGTGATCATCCATGCGTCTGTTTGTGCGCCCGTCCCTGCGTTCTTTCATGCATCCGCCCCTGCGTCCGTTCATGCGTCCATCCATGCATCTGTTTGTGTGTCCGTTCGTTCATCTATTCAACACTCCAAGTCCCACCATCTCGCATCTTTTTATCATATATTCCCCATATAGAAGCACGGCCATCCAGCGGACATTCCAAGGACTAAATGAGAGGTGGCACACGCACACTTTCTTACGGCCTGCGCTTTGGGTCCACTTCCCACCTTTAACCACCTCGAGTTCATGGTATATTCTAGTTCACTGTATTCATGGCACTGCGACCAAACGCTCGCTAAACCTTTCGAAAACCAAGGAGGTTACGCCCAGCGAGTATAACGTAGCAACCTCTCCCTGTCAGATAGGGCTCAATTTACATGCCAATGGCTGCTAATGAGAAATGAGAGACAGGAGAATTCGGCTTTTACTTTCTTACGGCTTGCGCTTCGTATCTACTTCTCATTTTTAACCACCTTGAGTTCATTCATGGTATATACAAGTTCATTGTATTCATGGCACTGCGGCTCAACGCTCGCTAAACCTTTCTAAAGCTAAGGAGGTTACACCCAGCGAGTATAACGTAGCATCCCTTTCTTGTCCGATATTGCGCAATGTACATGCCAATGGCTGCTAATGGGGATCGCAGCGTGCGCGTTGACTAAAAGCCGAATGCTCATGTCTCTCATTCCCAATTAGCAGCCATTGGCATGTACATTGAGCACTATTTTTTATTGTTAAACAACGCACAGAAGAAATCTCTCACTGGCACCACCTTGGAGGTCAAGTGTTATACCTATTTCGGGTATGTGCCACTAGTGGTTACATACGAGGGACGCCCAAGCCACGCCATAAGGAGCTTCGCCCCTAAAACACTTAAGAACAGTGGCTCCAAGTAGAGATCAAAAAGCATCGGCGACAATGAGCAGCCCTGTTTCACAGACAAGTTTAGAAACAAGGGTTTTGAAAGAGCCATTAACCATTAAACGGGTTTAACAATATTTGTAGCATAGTTTCACACCTTTTGTTATCGTGGAGCCAACGCTAAGCTGTTCGAGAAGAGAAAACAGGAATCAATGGCGAATCCGGTCGAAGGCTTTCGCTAAGTCTACTTGTAGCATTGCCAGATGTTGATATCAATGTGAACAATGTTCCTATACTGTGCAAGCAATTGGTATATTAGCCTGTATTGAGTGACCTTATAGACCGCACGCCTGATCGGCATTAATTATTATTGACTTTGCAAACTGAAGTCTGTTTGAAAGTACCTTTGCAAAAACTTTTTAATCAATGTTGCACCATGTAATTGGTCTGTAGCCACCAACGTGACGACGTTTTTTTTATAGCTGAGCATTTTGAAATTATAACAGCGTGGCTTTTAGTAAAAGAGCGAGGAAGCGTCTTCAAATTCAACTCAGCGTGAAAATTTCAAGCACTACAGGGTGCACTATGAATATAAATGTTTGGTAAAAATCACCGCATGTTCCATCAGGTCTTGGCGTTATTGACAATGGTAAATGGTGAACGGAAAGTTCTATTGCTTTTATAGTGAATGGCCAACTAATAAATTCACAACCCTCGTCGGTTTTAGGAGTCACAAATGACACAACTGCGTCCACAGATCTTCATTTTTATTTTCCGAAGAGGCACTGAACAATTCTTTCTTATAAGTTTAGAATTCTGGCATAAGTTCACTGAAATTTTTCACCAATAATTCTCGCGAGTAAAAGCCTGGTATAAATTTCATTTCAGGTTTGTGATAGTCATCGATTAGGGCTGGACGTGTGGGCTCCACGGAATGCAAAATACGAGTAATGTGGGATCGAACACGTGCACCTCCGTAACGTAAAGCGTCATACTTCTGGAGTGCGTTTTTGGCGTTAGCAATTTCGGCTGTATAGCGACCAGGGGTTTCACGCTCAAATTCATATAAGTTTTGAAGAGTTTGCTTTGGCTTGTTTTGTTCTAGTTTTCTGTACAAGCCCCTCGCAGATCCAATTTATGAGCTATCGCCCGCACTATTTGTTTGAATACTTCCGAAGACGCGAACGAAAGCACGTCAGCCGACAAACGGTTCCTCAGTGCTACGCGAACGCGTACAGTGAACCCCTGGTCGCTCAAAATTGAGGAGCTGAGTTTTCAATGTGCCCATTGTTTTCTGCGGTAAGATCAAATGTTGCTACCCATCTGCTTCACAACAATGCAGTGTTCTGAAAAGAAAATAGTCTCCGTTTTGCACGACACTTCGCGGGAAATAAAGAATGCTGAAACGTAAATGCGATGAAGGCGCGTATGTGTACTTCCTTGTGCATGTGTATACGAGGGCCGGTTATTCAGTGATCCTATATCAACAAGTCACGCATTTTCAAACATAAGCGAGAGAATTTCATCACTACTGTCATTGCGACTAAACCCAGTCCAATCGAATGGATAACAGACAAAGGTAAAATCACCCATGAACACAATGTTATGGTCAGGATTTAACAAGGTAGCCGAACTGTCAAAGAAATTAGTGCGCCGTGGTGCATTGCAAACGGCATACACGTTATTAAGCGCTACAGTGAACCATACAATACAAAATCACATTGTATCAGCCGTCATTCTTGGTCAACCTTATTTACTATGGATGAATAAGGTAAACTCTTCCTCAGAAACAGAAGGTAGCGTGCTGAAAGACCCACAGCATGCGACACAAATACAGCAAATACAGAGCGATAGGGCCACAAGGCGCTCTCTGTATCAACGTTTCTTGACTAGGTAAGTTGCAAAACTCCCCACGTCAGACTACTCGTCACATGGCGCCGGGACAGCTTCCGGTTTGGTGGCACTGGCGGCGCAACAAGCTTCCGCTAGCAGACGAAAACGTGTAGTCCTGGCAAGACGCCTAGGCGGCCCTTCTGAAAGAGCTTTGCCAACAGTAGGTTATTGGGATTTCTTGTTGTGCTGCCGCAGAAACTTAATACTGCGTAATATTTAGCGGTGTAAGTCATGTACAGTATAGTTATGGCTTTCTGAACTGCCCACAATGAACAATGCATGATATATATAGCACAACATACGAGTCTGTCGGTTAGTTGCTAGTTGGTGTACGTTCGCAATAGATGTTTAGACGCGAAAACCCAAATACAATGCCTTGCATCCTCTCTTGTGGCTGCTTATTTTCGTGTTTGAAAATAAAATACAACTATGTGACGCAATAACGCGGCTTTTGTCTGGTTGTGTAGTCAGCTTTTTTTTTCGTGTCATGTCAGTCACATTTTTTATCAACCTAGACCGCCGAAAAGCTACGCGTGCGGCCATTTTTTTGAGCATGTCTTCCATTTGTTCCTTCTTGAGTTCCTCCAATGAAACCTGTTAACACAGCTGCAGCCAAAGCTTCGAGCTGAGACCGCACTTTGGGGTATCGGTGAGGACTTTGTAGTCATTACTCACGAGTCTGCCTGCTGACGCACTGGGACAACATGAACACACTTTCAGCTTTTCTATGTCTCAAGAGTTTGGCCAATTGGGTGGTGGTATCTGCATTGCCGGGCGACTCGGCTAAGCGATAGGGATGGCTGCTAATGGTGACTGTCATGTCTTCTGCGACGACAACGCATTTCTCCACAAATGGCACTCTTTTTTGTTTGCTTTGAGAACTAGAAACACCACAAGACACCTTGCAAGTCTCGCCAATCTCAACAACTTTCCGCCAGCAGGCAGCAGGCGAACAAACGTTTTCTATGTCTTGAAGCAAAATGACGCCACTCGTTGACGGCATGTCGGGCCTTATTTCACTGTCTTCGAGCACAGTGCTCGGAGAGAGTCTATTCTTTTTCGCCAATGATATTCTATAAAATACCCCACTCCTATCGGGCAGCTTTTGCTTCTTTGTCGCGGGCCCCGCGACAAAGGTAAGCGGGCAAATTTGGGAATACCCGTGGAACGCATCCTTTGACGAGGTCCCACTTTCCTTCGGCGATATGTACCTTCTTAACATTGATGACGTGAGTGAAATTCGTCAGGATGCCCTTCTCATGAAAGTGCATATCACACACACGTGAGGTACTGGGCAGTTTCTTATCCGCGCGAGGAATAGCCTCGTCCCCTACCTCTCACTACTGAGGTATAGTGGGCACAAAAAAATGTTGTGGTGTTTCTCATTTCCTGTAACCACACTACAGCCGGGAACGCAACATCTGGGCATAATGAAAACACGCAACACATACAAAGCAAAACAGGGAACGCTGAAGCACAAAACTTTTCACGCAGAAAGAAGGCTCCACAGATATCGACGCACTGCAACATGCACAGGCGATAGAAGTTATGGGAGTGACACGAGGGAGCATGCAGTGAGTGAATCCGGATGCGACAGCAGCGCCACATTTGCCGCTGGCAGCGGCAGCGCCGCGCAACATCGCTCAGTTTTGCAACTTACCTAGTTCTAGGAACGTTGGTCTGTATCCACTTCACTCTCGATCTTCGTTTTTAAAACGGCGACGAAATCGAAATATCGGCTAAAGAGAAACCGGCGGAGCTGCACCTGCTTCTGCTTGGATCGTATTCCACATACAATGACCATTGCAAAAGTGACTCTGTAAGGCCGCGTTCACACTGAGCATTCCAGCCACCGAAAGTGCTCCGAATCAAGTTCGGCGGCGGCAGAATTCACCGAAATGGCTCTCTCCGTGACGATCGCTCTCGGACTGATTTTTACGGCGTCTGCCGCCGAATCGATCACCGCGGACCAATAGGAGTGCTAGTCAAAGAATTTTGAAAAATGGCGGCGAAGCCCTACTCACTTGTTATGCTGCAGTGCAGGTAACTGAATGTTGAAACCAATGGGAGTTTAACCTACTCTGTGCCTACTTCACGTCTGTATTTCGTGGAAGAGGTGACCAAGCTTGCTGTTGACGTGACCGAGCTTGTTGCGGTGTTGCAGAGCATAATGAACCCACCAACGCCGCTGGCGTCGGTGGTTTTTCTGGTCTTCGTGCATTACAAGACAGCCACTTGCCAGCAAAGTAGGAAGTACTGTCTTTTCTTGCTTCTTGCGTACGAGAATCGTCGAAGTATACACCACTGGATTGCGTACGGGCGTTTGCGAGCCGCGACAACAACCGGGTGACAGCGCATACATCCCGCGTTTGCCCCGTAGTAGATGGCATATTCGGCGGCGTGGGGCGCGTCCAGTGCGAACGACGCTGCGTTTCGGTGGCAGAGAAATTTCGGCCGCTGTAGAAAGCGGATGTTTCAGTGTGAACTAGGCATAAGGCAGCACCATGGTCTCTGAATTCTTCTTGAAATTTCAATCGCCGGACTGGTGCAGATGGGGCGTGGGAATGCACCCCGTCACCAGTACCCGGCCTCCTTGATCTTGAGCGTCTGCACTTTCCTACAGGCTTTGATGACTTGCGACGAGGTGACTGATGAAGACAGGCAGTCGAGTCGTTTTCCTCGCTTATCGTGGAGTTAGCCACTGAACCTCGTAGAACCACCTCCTTGATTGTTGAAACGGCTTGCTGTTTCTATCTACCATTTTTAGTTTCCGATGCCCATCTAGGGTAACTATCGTATTTTAAGCATTACTAGTGAGATGACGCAATGAGCGTGCTCATGGGTTCATAGTCCACGCGTACTTTTACCCTCCCACAGAGGATGGGTGAAGGGGGGTAGGCGCTCACACGTGTGCGCGTTTTTCTCGTAATGGGGATGGTCGTACGTCTTGCGTTTTCACCGAAATCATTCTGTTATAGTTACCGGGTGCCCAAAAGTTACTGCCCTCACTGCCCAGTCTCCGTTTGCGAAAAAGGCAAGCGTTTCAGAAACAGCGAAGTAACGACTGAGACACTTACTCGCGTTCGTGCGTACCTGTAAGGACGTTTCGTGGGTCATTAGTGCGTGAGAAATGCGGGACACGCTTCGATCTGCTTGCCGTTCTTCGCATGATAATCTAATTTGTTGATATCACAGTAAGTGGTTTGGCTTTGCGGAAAAGCTGTCTTTTTCGGAGACCACCACTCCACCGGAAGCACTTCGGTGATGAAACTGCTTGCAGAGTTTTGCCACCACACTCAGTTCAGTGTTATACGCTATTAGATGAATTGTTATCTAAAAACTCCCATTTCTCCCTCTTCTTCGAGATCGGAAAATGGGTAATGTTCAATATTATGCTCTGAGTAAGCCCACAATCACTGATTGCGGCTACGTCACAAAGCTAAGTGAATATTCGCCACCCAAAATTTTTGCTACAAATTACAACCCGTCACATGTACATACGTTCGGTCAGTGCACAAGCCACAGCGGTGTAGTTGGGATGGTGCTGGAATGGTGACTTAATTGTGGCGGATCTTTATCAAAGTCCTGGCTGCCGCATTTCGACGGAGGCGAAATTCTAAAAGTTGGTGTACTCAGCCTTATCTAAAGGCTAAACAGCAAGTTCCCACATTTCCTTATCAATGGGTATTCAAACAAGAGTGAGGTTCACCAGTGGTGATTTTGCGAAAATTGCTGCTGATGGAAATCTGGCCTGATCTATTTTCAACGCATTTGTGTGAAAGAGCTAATTTTTTTAAACTGCAGAATCGGTATTGGTGTTGCCGAAATGGTCGCTGATTATAAAAGAAAAATCACCAACGTTCACGTGACCTAACAAAGGAAATAATAATAATTAATGAAATGGTTGGAGTCCAAATTAGGAGTGAAAATAGGCTGTTTGCACTAGAGGCAAATGTTCTTGAACACAGGCACGCGAAACAAAGTAAAAAAAAACTTTCTCTGATCGAAACGTCAGTAAAAATAAATTTCAAGTTTTAAAAATACGCGCGTACTGTACACAGACTTCGCAATAGATGTATTGGCAGTGTAGAAGCGTAAATTGTCATCAGTCATCAGAACATGTGATTATCAAAACGATTTCATTCCTTCGTCAGCCACCTATCAAAAAAGCGCAGATATTAAGGCGCGTATTCTCCTAAGACTAAGTTTTTTATGCGTAGCTACTTTGAAATTGTTTCACGCGCAGTGGTTTACTCGTGGTTTAAAGGAGGACCTATTACGCAGAGTACAGGCATGTACAAAAGCTCCACTGAGACAAGTCCCTTTCGACTTTATTGATCACAATATAGCAATTCAGGAGGACCTATTACGCAGAGTACAGGCATGTACAAAAGCTCCACTGAGACAAGTCCCTTTCGACTTTATTGATCACAATATAGCAATTCACATCTCAAACATTTCGAGTAACATGATACAATAAAGAGTATGAACTTAGTTGTTGAGGTACGCACTGGGGACAAGATATTGCTGTCGCGTTCAACTCGTGAAGGCGAAGATTGAGCGTTTCCCAATTTTCCCAACGTCAAGTCACATTACCAGACTATCTGCTAAATTGAATGTAGAATGGTACACGCGCATACATTGAATGTTTCAAACGGTAGAGTTACTTGAAATCAAGAACTGAAACTTGCAGTAACACAGAAAATATATGTATCCTACAAACCACAAATCAAATAGTAAGAGCAAAATTAACTCTGGAAAACAATTCAGACAGTGCGCCTATGCCATGACTCAGGAGCTGAAGGGCATTGTCGCTGAGGCGGCCATTCTAAAAGTGGCAATGCAAGCGTATTCTGCGGCCTTTTTGTGTATTGTTGGAATTTTTATAAGACATGAAAAACTAAATTTATTGCAATGAGAGGCAGGAACTTCCGAATTCGGCACACTTTCCAAATCAATGTAGTCTCGTAAAAAGGGTATATTTCGACACCTATTTGTTAAATAAAGGATGATTTTGACGTTTACTCTTCACCTAATAGGAGTGTGCCTTACTTAAGGGCGTCAAAGTAACGCTAATTCACTCACTTTAAATATTTCGGTTAATTGTGATAGTTCTTTGTGTGTGCCCAAGGCAAATCACTGCAAATTTTCGACGCCAAGAAGCGAAAATAGTATTTATGAACAACCGAATCTGCTGCAGAACGTCAGGAATATGTGGTAGCCACATGGTAAGAGGCTGTAGATGTAAGGTACTTGAACAACTTTTAGGTCAAAGTAGGCCACTAGCAGTAGTCCAATATCCACAATCTGCTGGTCATTGATCTGTGCAAATTTTAAGAATTCAGCACGGCACATACGAAATCTGCATTCTAGCAGATATCTGAATCGAAACTGTCCTGATATCAATGCCACCAGCACAAAATACAAAATATGAGGCATCAAGCATCCTTGTGCTAGGTTTGTTATTTTGTCTCAGGTATATTGTTCCCCTTTCTGTCTCTCCCTTGCGTTCAATGCATGGAGGGGCTTCTATATTTTGCGATGGTGATCGACTTAGGCTAATAAAGTAAAAGCTTCAGGTGCCTCATCATAACGAAAAGTGACTGTCGGCGTCAACGCGAGTGTTGCGAAAAAATCATCATGATTTAACGATGACTCTTTGTGATCTCATTGTGAATACGACCTATCGAGAGAATCATTTGTGTCGTCATGAAGTCACTATGACTGCACCTTGGCATCACAAAGCGACGTCAAATGATGGCGTCATCAATTGTCATCATCACACGCTCATAGGCGGACTGTTACAACAGACACCCGATACGTCTGAACGGCGTAAATTGTGTCTAATCTTTTCGCTATCACTGTTAACAAATTGTTATTTCTAAGTTTATGGTAAATGGTAGGTTAAAGAAAAATTGCATATGCTAAAGTATGGTGCTTAGGATCTTCACGTTGGGTATTATCCGAACATTTGTTGGCCCCATTCAATCGCCATTCAAGATCTCGCTAAAATCGTGTTCTTGGCTACCAAGGCTTCAGCCACCACTTAAAGGCTACTCCATTTTCAATTCGTGTTCTCCATCTATCATCCCCTGATTAGCAGCAGTTGTCAAAGCTAAGAGAAGCAGTGCTTTGGTTTTTGTGGTGTTTCTTCCGCACTATGTAGTCGCCATTTAGTACCGTGTTTCGGTGGCAATTTCTTTCAGCAGCAGATCTGGTACTCAGATTTTTCTCAATGCTTGCTGGATGCCACGCGTGTTTCCTTGGTAATCGCAGTGTGGGCTTGCAAGTGATGCATTTGAAAAACGTTGATGAAACGTGAAAGTGGCATACGGACACAGGAAGGTACGGATGCACAGAACACAGCATTCTGTTCTACTTTCCTGTGAATCTTGGTGTCTTTTGCCTCCGACATACTTTGGTTACTGAACGATGGCAGTCCTACATTTTTACGTGGCTCCACATACAGTAGCTGTCTAGACTTGGCTTTTGTTTCGCGAAGCCTAGTTAAACATACTGAATGGTTTTCGAATATAGAAACGCATGAGAGTGATCACATTCCAACATACGTCAAGATCAGAGGATTGTCGCCTCCTAAAGTGCACGGCATGGTTAAAAGAGTGAACTGGAAAAAATTTCAGTCTCGTATGGGAGACCAGTGCCAAGAACACATATGCAATTTACAAGAGGCCATCAAGGACGCTGTAAAAGAGACTGTGTGTACGATCCCATGCCCTGTAAGAATCATGGACATCGACATAGAGCTGGAGCGGCTTCGAGCATTGCGACGATGAGCTGAAAGAAGGTACCGGCGCACGAAGGACATAGAAGATTTACGGACTTCTATACGTATGCAGAAGAAGATCAAACGTCGGTTGGAAAAGCTAGAGTTCCAATGCTGGATTACTTTCTGCGAGTCACTCGACCCTTGTAAGCCTTTATTGCAAATATGGAGGACTGTAAGAGGTTTGCCGTCATCCCCCATTCATAAGTCACCATTCAAGGCCTTAGCCCTTTACCAATATTGACCAGATGTGGACGTTGCTGAAGATTTCTGTGCCGGACTATCACGGCAAACTACACCACTTAGCAGCTCACCACTTTCGAACAGTTGTCCTCCACCACGTGATTCCTGTATAGACTTCCCATTCACCATTCAGTAGCTCAAGGCAGCACTCGCTTCATGCAAACGTACCTCCACAACAGGACCTGATTAAATCTCCTACAGAGCCCTGTGTCATCTGGTTGAACGAGTGAGAATAGCACTACATCAGCTATGTAATGATTGTTGGCTAGAGGGCACTGTCTCCTTGAGTTGGAAAACTAGTCATCTAGTACCACTGATAAAACTTGGCAAATCACCATTGGAACTCTCCTCCTATCGCCCGATCGCATTGGCTAGTTGCGTGGGTAAAGTGATGGAGAGAATGATTCTCGGCTGACTCGAGTGGTACTTGGAGTATCATGAGATCTACCCAAATGCCATGGCTGGCTTTCGACGTGGTCGATCATTGATCAATAGCGTCATCGACCTAATCACGTACGTTGAACACGAGAAAGGCCATAAGCGTCTTTGCGCCTCTCTGTTCCTTGACGCCAAAGGAGCCTATGATAACGTTACACAAAAAGCCGTCCTTACTGAACTAGAAGAGATTGGATTGGGTGGTCGAATGTTTAAGTGGATACGCAGTTATCTCCAAATGCAAGCATTTTTATTTTTATTTTATTTTTTATTTCAAGAATACTGCGGTCAAAAGACCAAGGAGAAGGCAATAATAAAAAGTGATTCACAATGTAGCTTAAATAAAAGAAAGTTCAAGCAATAAAAAAATGTTAAGGCAGTAGAACACAGGATAACATTTGAACAAAGTTAAATGGCAGCAAGAAATTGCAAATAGCAACCGAAAAATGCAAATCAAATACAACGTGAGACAGTCCGAGATATTGAGATCTTTTTTGTCACTACGGAGGCCCGGAACACTTCTGCACATTTCAGTTGTCGTGGCGTCCCTGAGGGTGGTGTACTGAGCCCCGTGTTTTTCAATATAACACTAATCGCTTTCCATACGCACCTACCAATCGATGTGTATTTATTAACATACGCTGATTGCATCTGCATCTGGACATCTGCGGTAAGTCGCCTGCAGTTACGAGCGAGATTAGAGAGAGCTGCTACTGCGACTGCTTTGTATCTCCGCAATCGAGGCCTGGAAATTTCTAACGGAAAGTGCGCACTTCTGGTATTTACGCGCAAACCCATGTCGAATTACAGAGTGTCAATTAACGGTTAATATATACCATATGGTCAATCTCACAAATTTCTGAGCATCATAGTCAACAGAGACATATCATGTAGCCCCATGTGTCGTATTTGAAAAAAGCGATTGACAGGCATATGCCATGTTTTCAAGATTCTCGCTGAAAAGACTTTGGGAATGCAGCCTAATGCTATTTTACGACTGTACAGGGTGCTTTTTCTTGGCTTTTTACGATACAGTCTGCCTGCATTATCAAACGCCAGCAAAACAAGTTGACGCATGATACAAAGCGTTCAGACGCAGGCGCTTCGAATATGTCTAGGTCTGCCTCAGGGTGCCTCAACAGTGGCGACTATAGCTTCAGCCAAAGACCACTTCGTGCAGACCCATATTGAAGTTGAAGCTTTGAGGACACACATAAGGCATGTCGGTCGGACTCCCCATCCCCACCTAGCCTCTCTACCAGCGGATAGACCTCATACTTCCTTTTGTCGAACAATAACTACACATGGTGACACTCTACCAACTGATTTTACGCCCGCGGCGAGACCTTCAATTCCTCCATGGGGCCTCAAACAGCCAGTCATCAACCTGAAAATACCAGGCAATCCAGAAAAAACGAGATTTCTCAATACCAGCCCTCAAGCAGCTTGCCTTACTTCTGCTGTCAGAGAAGTACCAAGACTGCACCCACGCCTACACCGACGGGTCTGCGCTGCCAAATGACTAAACTGCAGTGATCGCTATTTCAACGTACGCCACAACCATCAAATTCAGGACTGCTCATGCATCCACAACAACGGCAGCAGAGCTTGCAGCGCTTCGCGCTGCGCTGCGTTTCATTAACGAACAAAACACGCAATGGTGGACGATTTCCTGCGACTGCAAGGCGGCACTGAAGTCAATTCTGTCTAATCTACGCCATGGTCCACATGAGCAGTTGGTATTTAAAAAAGCAGAAATGCTACACCATATAACATAGAAAGGGCACAACGTTATATTTCAGTGGTTGCCAAGCCACTGTGGAATTATCGGTAACGAACGAGCTGGTCAAGCTGCCCGTTCAGCCCATGCAAAAGACAACAACCAGTCAATACCTCTCTCAAGGACGGAGGCTTCGCACGCTTACTCGCCAACGCTCCTTGGCTCTTTAAAATGAGCCTCTCTTCACGCATGCAAGATTATTTCATTTCATTTCGTATTTATTTCAGACAAAGACAAGTAATATGTACATTTGCCCTGTCTAGGAGGAGTGACAAAAAGGCACGAGTGCCTGACTGGGTGTCACACCCCTTTTTAGACACACACAACTCAAACATCAGTGGCAGTTATCTAAGCAAAATACACCAGGTTACATATAGTATACATATTTTGGCCAAACATATACAGGATTTTCTACATATATACATTGTTCTATATACATATGAAACAGAAAGATTTTCTATATACATATACAGTATAAACTGCAGCAAGGTAAAAAAAAAAGAAAACGGAATTATTCTTGTATTGATAGGAGATATGCAGTTAACTTTCTTTTGAAGCATTTCATGTGCATCGTTTCTTGTACCAAGTTTATCACGGTAGGATGATGGTTTAAAAAGTCTGCTATAACGTAAGATTGTTTTTGCATACCATAGTTAGTTCGTGTAAAACCTTTATCATACCTAGTTTTTCTGGTTTCGTAAGCGTGTCCTTTTCCCAGAAATTGTCGAAAAAAACTGTCGTGGCATAACTTTATTTTCTGAAATATTGTAATGCCTAGCTTCTTTTTCAGTATGTGTTGCATTGTTAATATAGTGTTCGCTTTAAAAAGTGGGGCGGAGTGAGTTATATATGGCACATTTTCAATAACTCGCACAATACGTTTTTGTAGGATATACAGCTTTTTAAGATTTGTTTTTGTTGTTGTTCCCCACACAAGGAGGCAGTATTGTAAATGGGAATGAATTAGTGCGTAATATAGCTGGAGTTTTAACCAACGTGGCAAAAGTTGCTTTGCTCTGCTGATAATACCTATTGAACGTGAGATGCGTCTTGTGAGGTTATCGACATGAGGAGACCAGCTGAGATTTTCTTCGAAAAGAACACCGAGAAATTATGTATTCTTACACGCTCGATGATCTCGCCACGAAATTTCAAATGTACGTCATTCCTGATTGACTTATTTCGGCAGCGAAAAATTATATATTTAGTTTTTTTGGTATTTAGTTCTAGTTTATTTACAATAAGCCACTCAGATAAATTATTGAGCCATTTGCTAGCTTGCAACTGAAGAATATGTAGGTTCTCTCCTGAAAAAAATACATTCGTGTCATCGGCGTAAAGAATTATATCTGGCGTGAACGGAATATTACCTATATCATTTATATATAATAAAAAAAGAAGTGGTCCAAGGATGGAACCCTGAGGAACACCGTATTTAATTTCCCCTAAAACTGATTTTGAATGATTGGTGTCTGTGTATTGGTAGCGGTTTGTCAAATAACTGCGTATAAGGTCAAGAGCAAGTCCCCTAACGCCATATTCGCTTAACTTTTTTAATAAGATATCATGCTTAATAGAGTCAAATGCCTTTTTAAAATCAAGAAATATCCCTAGAGTATACTTTTTTCTTCAAAATTCTGAATTATTTTTTCTTTGATACTTAAAAGAGCCATTTCACTTGACTTCTTTTTCTGAAAGCCGTATTGATTGCCTGTAAGTACATCATTTTTAGTGCAGAAATTCATAATTCTTACATTAATCATTTGTTCGAAAACTTTTGAAAACAGTGGTAGTACCGAGATTGGTCTGTAGTTGTTCATGTCATTTCTATCGCCTCCCTTAAATATAACTGTTACTCTAGCGATTTTTAGTTTATCAGGGAACACGCCTGTAGCCAAAATGAGGTTGCATATGTGCGATAAAGGATTGCTGATACTGTTGACAACTGCTTTTATCGGCTCGGCTTTTATCTCGTCCTGGCCACATGCGGATGCATTCTTTAACTTTAGTATTTGGGATTTAATTTCATGTTCTGTTGTTGGCTCCATGAAAAGAGACTTCAAGGAGTTATGCATAATGTATGACCTGTAATTATGCCTGTCACAGTCATCACTTACCGATGCTCCACATTTTAAAAAGTGTTCATTAAACTTATTAGCCAAAGATATACCGGTATAAGTTATATCGCTGTCTACAATTTCAGAGACGCT
The DNA here is from genome assembly GCA_013436015.1 of Rhipicephalus annulatus. Taxonomy (NCBI): domain Eukaryota; kingdom Metazoa; phylum Arthropoda; class Arachnida; order Ixodida; family Ixodidae; genus Rhipicephalus; species Rhipicephalus annulatus. The sequence continues at coordinate 48,914 of WOVY01012890.1, read as the reverse complement.
GAGTGGCTCTTTTTGCGGCAGTAGGCCTTTTAATGTTTGCCACACACGTTTGGGGTCATTTAGAATGGTTTCGAACTTTCTTTCGTAATAACAATTTCTTGCTTCTTTGATATCACGCCCTAGTTTGTTTCTAATTTTCTTATAAACAGTTAGGAGATTAGGTTGTCTAGTTTTAATGAATTGACTAAAAAGTCTGTCTCGTTCCTTCATTCTCCTTAGAAGCACCGTGGTAATCCAAGGTTTCCTACATTTCTTGTTTTGTTTGATAGTAGTTACAGGAAATGCTTCATCATAAAGTTTTTTAAGGTGATTGATAAAATAATTGTAAGCAATGACAGGATCCGTTAACTGATACAGATAAGACCATGAGGTTTCACTAACAGCCGTTTGAAAAGCAGCAACATTGCTTTTGTTAATCTTTCTAAGTTTAAAAGCTTTATTGGCACGCATTCTATGTGTTTTTGAATGAGGGTTGAAGAAAACAAAAATTGGCATGTGATCACTGACATCAGATATCAAGACACCTGCTTCTATGACATTCGTTTGTGGGATAAAGCATAGATCAATTAGAGTTTCGGAGACATCTGTTACTCTTGTCGGTACATCAATTACATTTTCTAGGCCGTAAGAGAGAAATAGATCAAGAAGAACTTGTTTGTTGCGTTCTAGAGACAGCATATTGATGTTGAAGTCACCCGTCGTAACAATAGTCAGACCGAGTTCGGAACAAAAATTCAACATACGTTCTAAAAAGTTAAAAAAGGCAACTATGGCACCACAGGGCGGCCTATAAATTACCACAATTGCAGTATGGTAGCACTTCATCATGAGGGATTCGTAGTGTGGGTTTACGACTGAAAACTCTGTCACAGTTTCGAAATGCAAATCGTTTACGATCACTTGATCCAACGTTAAGCATACAGCTTCTAACAAAAATTCGACGACACCGCCGATTGGCCAACACCGCCGACTGTGCACACTGCGGAGATGAAGAAACAATTCGACATATCCTGTGCGACTGCCCGGAATACAACCTGGAAAAACAACACCTTTATATTACACTAAACAGGTTAGATACCAGCCACTGTAAGAAGAAAGTATACTGCACCATCGTCATGACTCATTGTCAGAGAAGAAAGCCGCGCAAGTGCTACTGGGCTTCTTGCGAACTACTAGCCTGTCGCAACACCTCTGAGTGGACTGATTTCGTGTGTGCGTGTGTGTCGGTGTTTTTCTCTTATTTATTTTTTAACTCTCCCTTTCTCTTTCAACCCCCTATTCCCCAAATCCAGTGTAGGGTAGCATACCGGATATTAGCATCGGGGGTAACCTCCCCGCCTTTCTTTTTTTCTCTTTTTCTCTCTCTCTCTCTCCTGTGTCCGCATTTCGCTTCGTGCTATACATCCAATTTCTCTGAGAAGTTCATGAACATTGATGGTAACTTAAGTTATCCTGGCTTTTTGCGCAGCGCATGCCGCACTTGGTAGCTTCCTCTTGGTTTCGGGAAAGGCATGCTCCAAATCAGAATACTTCAACATAGCGGAACTGTAGAAGATGGAGAGCGTCAGCGAGCAGGTAGATGTGAGCAGAGAGACCCACACGCTGACAACAACTTGTTTGTTACAATTTGATGGATGATCGAAGAGTTGCAGAGTATTCTGCGGTGAATGCGACATGGTGACGAGCGCTTGGCGGCTGAGGTGGCAGTGCGTGATAAGAGACGAATTCGAATTAGACTTCGGCTTAACCCAAGGCGGTCAATAGTGGTCACATTCTAAGTTAAAGGACTCTGTAACAGTTTTGAAGCATGGTTAGAAAACGCTGCCTATCAGCAGCAGAGGTTCGCGAGTTATGCCTATGAGCATAACTCGCGAACCAAATATTGTAGTGCAGCACGCCACCTGGATTTCAAAATAAATTATCAAAGCCAGCTCAAAATGGCTTTTTCTACTCTCGACTAATCACGGAAGACGCTCAAAAATCACTCGTAAAAAGCCTATCTATGAGCTATTGGCAGATTTGAACAAGGCGTGCTCGGTCGTTACATTGATTGCCGTTGGAGGCCGTGACTTGTTCACGGTTACGCGCGCATCGGAGAGGAAAAGTCGCGCATTCGTAGAAAAAAAGAAGAAAAACAGTGCTCAAGCTGACGAGACGCCCTTGACGTCTTTTTTGCCCGTGCTATTTCTCTTTGCTAATATCCAAGTGCCTTCGTCGGGAAGACAGAAGAGAGAATGCAATTGCAATATGCAACAGTTTTTGTAACTCCACTCGCACTGGATGGATTCTTAAAACTTTTGCGGTGTTCAATTCGTGAGGCAATAGGATCGTCCTGAGAATTACTCTCAGACTTACTTAAAAAAGTATTTCAGGGACAATTTAGGTCGTAAATGACTAAAATGTTGGCATTTATATTGTTTTTATGCCGAATAAGTCTGAAATTCACAATTGTATAAAGGAAAAGACAATGTGTTACACCTATTAGGTGTTTTCTATATGTACTGAACAATTCAGTCTCGGGTTCTTTCGTACATCTTCTTCCCGATCAGTTAAAGTGAAATTAACGACTTCTTAGTATATCCTAATGGCACCAGTAGTGAACGGCATTGTTGAATTTCTTCAAAGACGATCTTGCCGAACAACTTTTTATGTTGTAAACTCTTGATGAATTCTCTTATTTAAAATGGGAGTAGTCGCCTTAGGTGTAAAATAAATGTTTTATTCCTTACATAGGATTCAGAATTGAAACTTATTCACGATACAGTAAATTCAGTGCTAGTACAATGAACCTAATAGCATTCAGCGTACTCAACAAAGTACCCTTTGTTTAGAGAATAGAAAATACACAATCGGACATGCTGATTCTGCTGGTTATCATTTTCGATGCTAACGGTTGCAGTATTTTATTCTTATTTTCAAATACTGACCAGAATGGATCTTTTCAATGCTTCGAGCTGTTAAAATTTACGCACATCAGCTTACAATTTTTGCGTGAATGGAGCAATACATTGTCTAAATTACACAAAGTTACCCATTGTACAATTTCAAACACGTATTGATTGTCCATCAGAAGGAGCTGTGTGGGCGCTATGAAGCACAAGCATGCGCACAAGCGTGAAGGGCCTCGGAGGCTCATGCTCGTCACCAGACAAACAAAAAGACAAACAGACAGACACATGGACCGACGCACGAACGTATGGATGGACGCATGGGCGCAAGCACGAGCGGACGGACACATGAACGGATGGGTGGTCGGGCGCACACAAGGACAGTTGTACAGACAGACACACAGACAGATAGGTACGTGGACAGACAGACGGACGCGTGGACAGGCAGACACACAGATGGACGGTTGGATGAATGGACAGAGAGACAAACATAAAAACAGGCAGACAGATGAACGGACCGATGTACACACAGACACACAGAGACAGACGGACAGACAGATAGGCAGATGGATAGATAGAAAGACGGACGCTTCACCCAACTCATGATCACCAACTCCGTCAATATGATGTGATATTTTTGTTTTGTCAATCAAATGAGCATCACGTGATCGCGATAGGTGTAGATATACTGAAGCCTGCTGGTTTTATACTTGTACGCCGGGACCTTCAATATGAGAACTGATGAGAACTGATGAGAACGATCGGGCGAAAACGATACCAATTCGTCCCCTCTGCAGCGATGGTGAACACCAATGGTGAAGGCTATATTGCTGCTGCTTTTCTAAGACACCATGTCTTATTCGTAAAGGGCAAAGACAATGACATATTTCGTATGGCGACGAACTACGACAAAGTTCAGTCGCTGTGTGGTGTGAGCAGATGACCATTCATTCATATTAAACACGTTGTGCCACTACCGAACGTCCTTCGCGGCTACAGTAATGGCATAAGAGTGATGTAGATACCTACTCGATTAATTTGCGTATAGCCACGAACTCTCATGCGGAAAAAATAATTCGGAGACCCTGACTTGTACAGACAACCAACTCCACGCGTAGAGGATCTGCTAGCCTACCGATGGTTAGCAGGCTCTCATGGCATTGACTTTTTCATTGTTAGGAAATAATAGAACCTCAGCCTCCATCATAGCGTATACTGTTACGAAAAATTGACACGAGGCGTGGGAATGTCAACTAGAAAAGAAAAATGGACGGGGCCGAGCCATTATAAACAGTGATGGGGAAAGATTTTAAAGAGATGGAAACTAAACCAGAAGAAGAATCGAATAAAAGAGCTATATTTTTACATCTGTTACATTCTACAATAATAGCACGACCCCACCCTCACCTTCTTCTACTAAATTATCTTATCACGGTCGTCAGCGTCTGTTGCCCCGGCTTCCACCCGCCGTGTGAACATTTTCACAGAAGCTTGAAGTCACGGTTGAAGTCCACTGTCTGTCGAAAAAAAGGCACATAAATCTGAAAAGCCTGCATCACGCTTTGCATGAAGGCGTCGGTACGTGAACAAGTCATGAGCGCTAAGATAATTTTCCTGTTAGTTTTGCAAAGGCTGAGGGTTCTTTTTTTTCTTTTACTATTCCCGCTTGCCCACTTCTTTTGCATAGAGCAGCGTACTTCTTAAAATACAGCATTCTACTTTCTGAAGAAGTAAACACACCTCAGCGGAACATTCCAGACGTTCTCGTTCACTGTAGTTCAAAATTTTGAAAACTTCTAATAAGAAGCAGATAATAAATCATCGGTTCGTGAAAATAAATGTGTTTGACAAACAACGAATAGATCGGTCTGTTAACAAGTTTTAGCAGTAGCCTTCGCTGTAACCATCACGTTGTAAATGAAGTTCGAATTGATATTTGAATGTTTATGGGTTTGAGCTCGTTGGTGTGGCTTCATCTATGCTAAACAGCGCGAAGAATAAGGAGAACAATGCAATCACAGCAAAGAGCACTAAATTGCCAATAAATGAGTTGATTTGTGCAAACATGAATGAATATGGCGCTACACGCCTAAGAAAGGTAACGAAGATTGAAAGGGCCTGTACACCCGGCCCTATACATCGCAGCAATTTAACGGTGCAGGTAGCTAATCTTGCCACCTAATGCTATCGATGGTGCACTGACACCTCCTTGTCTTCCACTAAGCGGTCCGTAGGCCTCGTAGGTTTTTGGGCCTCGGGAATCTCGATAGCTAAGAACAGCACGCGTCTGCTGAAAACAAGGATTTGCACCCACACCTTGCTCAACTAATCGACAAATTATTGCCTGTCTTTGCTCCAAGATTGCTCTCATGTTATTGTGACCGATTCACATGACGTCAGGATAACGATTCTGCGCAATGGATCATCCACCCACACGAAATGACGCGCGAGCGCTTAGGACAAACGTGACTGAATCGATAAAATCAGGCAGTAAAGTCTGTCACACTAAATGTGCATGCGATCCCACCACCCCATAAGTAATGGCTGCGGTTGACAGCTACCCAAGCTGTATTTTGCTCCTCACTATTAAAAGAAGCTGGAGGTATGGGAAGCTGTGTCTCCTTAGCAGCAAGTCTCGATACACTTTTCTGAACGTTGGATCTCATCGCTTTCCGCTGACATGACAGGCTGCACAAAAACCACCTCTTCCTGCAGTGACCATAATTGATAATGGGGAAATTGATAATGATATTGATGATGAGACAATTTTAACTCCAACTTTATAAACACTGCTGCGGAACAATGTATACAACTGTGTTTAGGCATCTGTAAGCATCTCGTTACAATTCTCATGCTATATATTTCAGGTTCCACGGCGACCAAGCCCCATTCCTGGTCCTATACGGGTAAGTGTTACATCCTAGGGGAAACAATGTTATGGGAACACCCGTGGATAGCTTGGAGAAAGGGTAAAAATATATGTTTTATCTTTATAGTACCCCAGTTTACCTGCTTATCGAAATACCAATTCAGAAAGCCTGTCTTCAACGTCCCATTTATAAATGTATATTCCAATTATTTCATACTTGAGACAATCTAACAGCGATGAAGGAATTGTTTCTTATGTGCAGCCCAGAATATCAATTTACGTTTGGCTAGTTTTACCACAAAATACAGCGTAACCGCACACGTGTACGCTACACACAACGACTCGCTAAGCAGTTTGTAATAATTCTGTTAAAAAAAAACATCGCACTTCTAAACTACGCACTGAAAGCTTCAGTTACTGTCATCTGCTGCAACATACTTGCCGTCCTCATCTATTCACCGCATACAACATCCGCTCTTGATTGATTGATATGTGGGCTTTAACGTCCCAAAACCACCATATGATTCTGAGAGACGCCGTTTTGGAGGGCTTCGGAAATTTCGACCACCTCGGGTTTTTTAACGTGCACCCAAATCTGAGCACACGGGCTTACGAAATTTCCACCCGCATAGGAAATGCAGCCGCCGCAGACGGGATGCGATCTCGCGACCGGCTGGTCAGCAGCCGAGTACCTTAGCCACTAGACCACTAACAGCCGCTCTTCACAATAGCGAAACTCACGATTACGTGTACTCAGCATGCCGCGATTCTTTCGAAGAAGATAGATGTTCAATTAAAAATAATTTCATAAGCACTTGAAGTATGAAAATTATTACTTAAAGTCATAACTGACTCAAGCGAGCTGATATGTACTTATTAAACTCCCAAATACGTAGTTGAAAACTCCGAGCGAGATTGGACGTTCATAACGAACCTTTTTCTGCAGCGGACAATTGCTCCCGGTGACTTCTTGCTTCAATCAATGTACATGCCTGAAGAAGGACTGGCTGCTAGGGTAAGTTTTATCATCAGACTAACACAGCTCTGAAGCTTTTTCGACGCGTGCATGTAAGCTAAATTATCAACATTTGATCACATATTTGATTGATTTGTGGGGTTTAACGTCCCAAAACCACTTCTGATTATGAGAGACGCCGTAGTGGAGGGCTCCGGAAATTTTGACCACCTGGGGTTCTTTAACGTGCACTCAAATCTGAGTACACGGGCCTACAACATTTCCGCCTCCATCGGAAATGCAGCCGCCGCAGATCACATATTTGAAAGGAAGCTTACGCACATCATACAAATCTTTGTTATGGAGAACTGTAAAAAAACATTTGCATATGTTTTTCATACAAATGAGTACGTCCGTCACTTTACTAAAACTGAATAAGCGTTGCACACAAAATAGAGTGATCTCTGTAAGCTCAACGTGGATTTCCCGATGTAATATTAAGTATTGCAGGATGCCCCCTTTTAAATGCGAAGCGTTTTAGCGAACTTCGGCGAATTTTTGCGTATCTATCTATCTATCTATCTATCTATCTATCTATCTATCTATCTATCTATCTATCTATATATTTATCATCTATCTATCTATCTATCTATCTATCTATCCAGCCGCCTACGACTTTTAGCTCTTCTGGCCGTTTCGATAATAGTGTCGATACCGAACTTGGTATGGCATAACATGACTGTATGGAGAACATGTTGGACTATCATAACACGAAAATCATGAAATGTATGTCATGGTTTTTATGATGGACATTTCATGGTCCTGCAGCTCTTGCGGTGGTTTCGTTGACATGGCAGATTGCAAAAGTGGTATGATATGGCAAGATTGCATGGCGAAGACAAGTGACAGACCCTATCATAAAAATAATTATATGCGTGTCAAGTAACATCACGACTACATGCCACGCTCATCATACCAGCTCGCCACGCTACATGCCACGCTCGCGGTCATTTCGCTAGCGTCACATATACCAAATTAGGTATTACAGTACGTGAATAGATGACGAAGGCACGGGACTGGTGCAAGCATGATAATCATGAGGCGAGTGTCATGTGACAACAAGACTTCATGCCACGCTCATGATACGCTGGCGGCCGTTTGGCTAGCTTCACATGTACCTAACTCGATATTACGTGAGGCGAACAGACGACATAGGTAAATGACACTTACAAACATGATAATCATGACATCCTTGTCATGTAACAACATGACTACATGCCACAGTGATGATGCGCTCGCGGCCATTTTGTTATCTTCTCATATGCGAAATTTCTTATTACGTGACGCCAATGGTTGACGAACGTATGTGACAGGTGAAAAGTTGATAATCATGAGATGCGTGTCATGTGAGAACATGATTCCATGCCACACTCAAGGCGCCAATATATTTCGACATGACGTGGTGCGCGTGCTCGCCCGCGTTCATTTCGTAGCGTCATGCAGGCGTTGTCACGCCAGGCGCCGGTATTGCCATATAATGGCAGGCGCGCGCCGCACTGTGCTCCTTTGGCGCATGCGCAATTCAGCGCGTCCAGCGTCCCTCCACCACGAAAAGAGGGAGACGCTGTGTTGTCTCTCTATCGGAAAAATTGCCATGGTGGATACTGGAAAACATGGTGGGCGTAGTGGAAATAATAGTGGGCATGGTGGAAATAATAGTGGGCATGGTGGAAATTATGATGGCTATGGTGGGACGTAGTGGAAAATATGGTGGTTATGCCGGGACATACTGGGTGGTATGGTGTACAGATGATGGGTAAAGTGGAAATGATGGTGGAAAGCAGAGGCTAGATAGTGGGCAATAATGGGACACTCTGCCCACCATTGCGATAATGCTGGGTAGCCCTAAGAATATAGTGGGTGGTGTTTATTATGGTGGGCTACATGGTGTACCAAGTTGAGAAACTCTTCCCACCATTGCGATAATGCTGGGAAGCACTAAGCAGATGATGGGTGCTGCTTGTTATGGTGGGCCACATGGTGTACCAAGCTGAGAAGCTCTGCCCACCATCGCGATAATGCTGGGAAGCAGTAAGCAGATGATGGGGGGGTTTATAATGGCGGACAATTTATATAGTGTACCAATCTGGGCCGGATCAGTACACTACATGTTCTACCACCATGATTTCCATCAAAGTTAGGCCTACCGACCGAGCCCGTACAATTGTGTTATCCGTGCTTCCGAGTTTCAGAATACACGATTTCGACGATTAAGTATGACAATACAGCGTAGCCATGGCATCAATTAACCTAAATGAAGCATTTTTCATTGTGTATGGTGTCCGCTCAAGAAGCAACAAACATCAATGCGACGCGATTAAAGCACTCCCAGAGAACGTAATTAAGTGTCTTCTCACCGACAGCCGCCGGTCGCACTCGCCGGCACTTCTCTAGCTTTTGTACGAGAACTCAGACGTGGCAATTCATATGCTTGGTGAACCAACATGAAGCGTAATGTTTCCAGCACACTGCATTCGTTTTGGGCAAGCCGTTATCAAGTTGCTTTAGCGAAAAAGCTACAGCATTGCGCTGGCGCGACCACCCTCTACATTGCGCGAAAAGCATCCCAATACTCAATCAAATAAATTAGGCGGGCGTATCTATGGAATGAGCCTAGAGGCGTCATAAAGCGTGAGCAGATGTCACCCTTTAGAACGAGCGCGAAACGGATATTAAACTTGGCAGACCCCGCCGGTAAACGGTTGCTGCTCCCCAGTCCACTTGGTTTTTTTCTTGAAGTTGTGAATTGTAAAAAAAAAATAGCACTAGTGCCGTTAACATAGTGGCAATCGTTACAGGCCGCAGTTGCTTGTGTTTAATAAATGGGCAATTTTTAGTAGCAGGTGTAGATCTTGTCTATGTTGTGTACACGACAAACAAAACTCAAGTTGAACCGTAAGTTGGTATGCCAACTAAGTATTTCCCACCCATACAACGTCATGTTGGTGTGGCGTAGTGGTTAGCGTCTTCGAATGGGAATCCGCAGGTTGCACGTTCGATCCTCCGTGGCGCTTTGTTTTTTTTTACGGGACGGGTGTTTTTTATACTGTTTTTATAGAATTCTTTTTTATTTTTTGTGGCAGCTCGTCACGGTGATTATGACGTCATTTCGCGCTCAAGTGTTGCCGGCACTGCAGCACCCACCATACCCACCATGCGCCATGGTGGGCGTTTCCCACCATTCACCCACTACACTAATCCACTATAAAGGTGGGTGGTGGTTTCCACCATGCCCACCATTCGGTTTTTTCCGATAGGGAGCTGCGTAACGCATCAGCGCGAAACGCAGCATATCTCATTGCGCGCCGGTTGCCGTCAGGCCACGCCGACGGACGCTTGTCGAGCCTGGCGTCAGACTATCGAGTGCTCGCGTTTTGCTAACGTAGCATCGCTGTGCCCAGCGTGCGCGCGCGTCAACTCTACAATGGAATATATTGAGCTCTTCTGATGCACTCGCGGCTGTTTTACTAGCTTCATATATACCAAATTAAGTGTTACGTGACGTCAATGGATGACAAACTATATGACTGGTGCAAACATGATAATCCTGACACGCTTGTCAAGTAAGAGCCTGACAAGAAACCACGCTCACAGCGTTCTCGTGGCCGTTTCGCTAGCTCCAGATTTACTAAATTTGGTATCACGTGACGTGAATAGATGACGAAAGTAAATGACACATCCAAACATGATAATCTTGACATGAAAGTCTTGCACGGCAGCATTTAGCTCCACTTTGTAACGTTGTGCTCATTTTAAAGTGACAAGTCAAAATTTCTCATTCGTGTTCCGCATATAATCAATTCCCACTGTGCGTAGGATCTGCCGTTTTTGTGTTAGGGGCCATCAGTGCTCTCTACTTTACTAAAGGATAAGCCACACCGGGAAGTAATCCTAGTGCCTTTCGATGCTTTCAGAGCCAGTGGTAACCCTGTACAGTGCATTCTTATGCATCCCAGTGTTCTGTGATAGTCTGGGATTCTATGTAGAGTGCTCTGACTAATCTTTAGTGAGTAGGAATGCATTGGGAAACAGTGGAAGCATTTTCTTTTTGTCTGATAGAGCAGAAAAAGAAGGGCAGCAAAGTCACCAGCTACAATGTTTCCGCAGTCTATTCGTCAATTGTGTATTTCTCACCCAACATCTCTTCATTGCAATCAGTTGTTTGTTTGAGCTTGACGCTGTAGTGAGTGCTCTTTGAGATAGTGCGAGCCATTTCTTGAATAAGCAATCAAAACAGGAATGCACATTACATGTGCCATTTTAGAGAATAGAAGGAAACACCGCAATAAATATATGTTACACGACATCTGCAACGAAAGAGCATCATAGACGATGAAGACAGTGAAAGCGACCACGCTCGTGTTGTTGTTGCTGCTGTTGTCCCGTCTTCGCTGCAGCTGCCTCTGACTTTTCCTGTATATTTTGTAAATATATTTATTTCATTCATTCTCTCACGCCCGTAACACGCTATGACTGTCGACAAACTAGCAGCTTAGGTGTGAAACCATCGCACTAAAATGAACTTTGCACAAGAAGTCAGTAAAGATGAGCGTCTTATATACAGATCGCCACATCGGTCAGGCTGGCTCATCAGTATCTTTTAGTAATTTCACCTTTCAGTGCAACAGTACCAAAACAGACAGCAATGTGCAAGTTATTGGAAAAAAATCTCGCTTGCTCAGCCAACGAAGCCTGTTGTAAAAGCCCACCAACACTAGTGTAAGCGCGTTCACGCTTTATAACAGTCACTGGTACACCTTGAATGTGCGGGATATGGTTCTGTGATCCCTATAGACGATTTTTCGCAGCTGTTTTACTCATTCAAATGTAGATTCAGCAAGAACAACCAGGACGTTTTCTTACCAAAGCCGTGTTTTTAGCGTAGCCTTCTGCAGCACTGCTCAACAACGGCCTAGTGCCGTTAGCTCAGCGACCCCGTAGCGTGTGCGCGAATAAAAGACGAGCAGACGCAATAGGGACACTGATCAGATGACAAGACGTGGGTGATCAGCACACGCTGCAGAAATCTACAGCAGAAAGATGGCTACCATACGAAAAAACAACATGGCGGCACCTATGGGTGCAGTTTCTTTTCGCCTTGATCTAATTATGTCGTGTTCCTGCGCCCTGTGGCCCGTAAGTTGACATCCTACGCGTTTATGTGCTTTAATATTACATTGTGAAGCTTGAGAGCAATGTATACGTCGGTATCTTGCAGTGCTTTCAAGATTTCACTGTGCTTTCAAGGCTTAGCAAGCATGGCTACATAAACACACCTGATCTCCTTCATAAAGATAGTACACTCGGTCCCAACTTTTTGTGGCAGCACCATAGAGAAACATACTTACACAAAAAGCGGACACTCCCATAAGGCTCCGCGGTCCAGCTACTGCGCTGCTTTCAGCGCCATGAGTGCTGGGACATGAACCCGTACACCCATGCTCCGAAAACGAGTGTCTTCACCACTAGGCTACACACCCATCTGTGCTAAAAAGGAATACATCTACAGTACATCTAAACCACATAAATTTGTACCTTTTGTGCAAAATAAATGCAGAAAAAGAAGCTTTTTTTGTCAAACTTTGATGATTTTTGTGGTAAAGCAATAAACGTCCACAGTGGGACACGTTGTAAAGCGGATGTGGAAAATGGCACAAATTAATGAAGTTTCTTCTTTGAAAAAATTTGATGCCAAACTTGTGTTTTCTTTGACCTCCTGAGGCGGCTAGTATATGCCGTGACAAAAGAGTAGAAGCGAGCACGGGCGCGTTATCTAGTGGTTGGTCAGATCCTATTTTGCTGGGCCGCGAAGAGGCTTGAGTGACCACTCTTTATATAGTATGTTTCTCTAAGGCAGCACAACCAAAGCTGTGTGGGTGAAGCTTCTGCACATATGTTAATACGCCAGGTAGTCCGTTTCTGTGCGATATCAGTTTTGGTTTCGCAAGCGTATCCAACATGTTAAGAGCTCTCGGTATAAAGTAGGACACTCGGAACGCGTGGCGGCCGAAACAGATAGCGCATCTCGTGGAACCAAGGTGTTTACATTGTGGTGTAGAGTGAGGGCGACAACATCTGCTGGGCAGGATTGCTGCTTCTGGTCGCCAACGAGTCAGTCTGTAGCTAACCATGTGCACACAGCCAGCGTGACGCTGTTCGGCTAGCACGTTTTCGCATGCTGAGCGAAATGGCTCGCCAATGCACTCCGCGAGTCGACGACGCTCTCGTTCTGCGCGTTCCGGTGACGCTGCGCGCATGCTCAGTAAGTAAGAAATATGATTCGGCTTTGAAATACGCCATACCTTATCTTTTTGCGGTTGTCTGAGGAGGTGGGTTGCTTGACGCGGTCATTGAACACACTGCGTTATTTTTTAAGCAATGTGTGGCACGGCGTTAGAACGCATCCCAAAACGGTGAAACAACTTCGGTTAGTCTTTGATTATGCGTTTTTCAATACTGCTGTGATTTTTTCTACATGGGGTGGGTGTGCCGAAAATTCCAACCTTTCCGTTAGGACCAGGAGGCAGCCAGGCTCGGCTGCTTTGACCTGGTGGCCTAATGGGTCTTGGCTGAATGTGGCCGGGCCGCGGCCACGCCACTACGCCATTGAGCAGGGGGGGGGGGATTGATTTTTAAATGAAAAGAAGAGAAAAGTGAGCCCCGTAACTGTCTTTCAGGGGGAGGACACCACAAAAGTAGCTCACAAGAGAGGGGGGTAGAGAAGGGTTTAAAAGGATAGGATTAAAAGGTATAGAGATAGAGAGAGTGGAAGGAGAGAGCAAGGGCGGGGACACACGGAAGTAAGGAGAAGATAGGAAAGACGGACACGGTCGCAGGAGTCCGAGGACGAGGCACCATTCGGCGAGAGCTCTTGTCGACGTCATAAAAAGGCGTAGGGCGAGCCCAGTCGGCCAGAACTACGCTGCCGTCGGAGATCGCTGGGGCACAACCCGTCGGCATGAAATCGAGAGAGCGAATAACGCCAACGGGCTCCCGCAAGGGGTTGCCTTTCTAGTGCGTGTTCAGGGTGGCCTCCCACAAGGTGTAGCCCTTTTAGTGTGTGTTGAGGGCTCTTAGAAACCACTCACCACTCTACCAGTACATTACAAGCATTGTTCTAGAAACAATTACTTGTAATCGTTATCAAGAAGCCTTGAAAAGGTTCGCCATCAGCCTAGACCTGCTTCCGAAACAAGTGCCGCTCGAAAGTTTTAATTGTCTGAGGCTGGCAGTAGCTTTGAATTTTTCGCAGGAGCTTCCCATATATATCCTTCTCTGTCGTCGTGCAACAGAAAGTGTCAAAAACTTAGATGGCGTCTGATCCTACCTTGTGGTGTTGCAACGCCACTTCGTACTTCGGATTGTGTTCATTCTGTATTTCGGTGGCTTCGGGGCAAAGTTCATAACGCTGACGAAACATAAGCCAGTTTTCAGCAATATCCCTTCTAAATACGAGACGTTCCGGCAAACGTGCTAGTACTCTGGCTTGAAGAAGCATTCAAACCATGCTTTTCTGACATAAATTAACAAATTCTAGGAAGTGGCATCACTGTTTGGCGTTCGTCTGTTCCTAAAACACAGTTTAGGCCCTAGCATCGGATACACATATCAGAAACAATTTTGTACTAATCCGCTAAATCTGTTGAATCTCCTACCACATTGTCAGAGAGCAAATACGCTTGCATCACATTGGGTTGGTAAATGGTTTACTCTGATCTTGCCAAGGATCTCTGTAAAATAAATAGCGCAAGTAACATAAAAAAATTCCAGATGAAATATTTGAACAACAGAAAAAGTTATGAAAACATAGCAAGAAATTCATACTGTGCAGACGTCTTTATATAAAAACCAATAAACTCTGAGTCACTCGGACTCGCACGATGCCGGTATGGTGCAATTCAAATAACAGTAGAAGGACACGAAAGAGAGAGAGAGTGAGATAAAGATTCAAAGAAAGGCAGGGAGGTTAGTGACATGAAAGGCGCTCTGACGAAACATTAGCCTGCATTCCGATTGGCTTGGTTTTGATTCTTTCCATTTAAAGTGCCAATCGGTTTAGTTACATCGTACTTATCTTCACTAATTTGTACTTCCCGTTGAAGAGATTAAGTTGCCAGGTCGAGTAGTATTCAACCAAACTGCTGCTAGTAGTATGGTATGCAATATTGTTTCTCGTGCTTTGCGGAAATGAAATTTTTCACTTATCGTTGTCGGTACACTTTTGTAAGATACTGGTGACTTCAAAGTGCTACTCAAACTGTGAAAAAAATCAATAAATAAGCCTTTGTTTATGAACCTGTGTTTGCCCGTATTTTTTAGTCTCGCTCATTGTACTATCTTCTTTACAGCTTCAAGAGCGGTACGCTCGCCCTATTGGTCCTTCTGGTGCACGTCATGTAAGTATTTTATTCTGACACAAACGATATAATTTAAAATAAGTAAAGGAACCATTACGTGATATTGGCCTTGTGCACCATAAAGACGAACTACAGCGCATGTTATACAACGAGAAAAATTGCAATAATACTATATGGTTTATGATAAATGCTCAATTATCTTTACATTTGTGCAAAGGAAAGCAAGAAGACAAATATGAGTGCACCAAAACCAGGACCCAAACAATATCCTTGTTGTTTTCCAATAGATGCAGCTGGACAGCTGACGCCACTGCTGTGTTCATTATTTTATCTCTAATGATCTTTTTGGCCAGCCAATCAGTGTCCCTTCGATGCTAATATCCCTGCATATAAGGACGATCTATAGCTGTACCGCAAGCAGTGTTAAACTGGAAATGAGCCGTTGATAGGTTTACGTTTTTCACATGTTTTCAGAGCCGAATACGTAGACATATATTAATTTTTTTTCGTTTGTAGACAAATCTAATAGGTGCTGAATGCATTTTGATTTGAATTATTTTGCCTATGAAATGTAGAAAGGCCCAAATGAAAATTACGATTTTTCCTAGAAGAAGTTTTGGGCACTTTTATCTGGCATACAGCAAAGACAGTCTCATTCACAGACATCCGTTGAGCGTATTGAATACGATAGGAAGTACATAGATCTACTGCCATGTAGAAATTAAGCAATACTGGTACAATCGCTGCATATGTAAACAACAAATACAAGTATATCTTTAAAACAAGAAAAAACATTTGACAAATTGCACATGAAATGATTCATTATTATCTGTGCTTAATCGGCAGCTTATGAAGCACCTGATGCCGTTACCTTACTGCAAACCAATCGTGAAGAGCTTCTTTTCTGATGTAAGCAACATCAAGTTCTTCTTGTCAGTAGATACATAACAATGCAGGAAGAAAATATCGAACGCTTTGCTCAGCGTATGTGCTTCTTGAAAAAGGAACCTGCCAGAATTCATTGGTACTCGTAGCATACACCGATGTTTTTGTTTCAAATCTCGCTAAGAAAAGCATTATTTATTCATTGAGACCTAGTTTGTATCTTGCATACAGGGTGTACTAGCAAAGGTTCAGGATCAAGATGAGATAGAACAGAATGAGCAGTTCATTTTTGTGTGATGAGAGACGGTCACTGACGAAGTCTAATCATGACCGGACGTACCGGTACTGCGCAACCCTTCCTTGTATCTATTTCTGACTTTTCCGGTGTAGCTCTGTTCACTTCCTTGTAACTGAATTTACACAGTAAAAATATAGGCAGATGATTGCTGGCATGTAGTGGGAAAATTCCGGTTACAATATAACTAAGAGTGAGGTTGGTTATAAAAAGGTCTACTACGGTGTTTCCACAAAAATGTAGCTGGTAGTATAGAGGAGTACTACAACATTAGTGAAAGGGTGGCAGATATCGTAAACTTCATAAGAGATACCCCTATCGGAAAAAAATGAATGATGGGCATGGTGGAAACCACCACCCACCATTATAGTGGATTAGTGTAGTGGGTGAATGGTGGGAAACGCCCACCATGGCGCATGGTGGGTATGGTGGGTGCTGCAGTGCCGGCAACACTTGAGCGCGAAATGACGTCATAATCACCGTGACGAGCTGCCACAAAAAATAAAAAAGAATTTTATAAAAACAGTACAAAAAACACCCGTCCCGTAAAAAAAAAAAACAAGGCGCCACGGAGGATCGAACGTGCAACCTGCGAATTCCCATTCGAAGACGCTAACCACTGCACCACACCAACATTTTTTTTTTCATGGTATTTATTAAAGTACTTGGGCAATAAAGACAATATCAAGCGAACAAAAGTACAATCAATCCCCAAAGTAAGCGCTCAAGCGTTACTCATAAACACTAAATGGCTAACACAGCGTGAGTTCCTCACATGAACAGTTCTTCACATCGTGTTATACAAACAAAAAAGGGGTGAGGTCAAACAGTTCTCTAAGACGGAGTACCAGTCCGGTCTAAAGTCTAGCTCATCGCAGATGTTTTTTAGGTGGATAGCCATTTGAATGAAGTGTGCGCTTGAAGAGGTGGTGGGCTCTGCATTGCGGTCTTGCATTCGTGTCTTCCACAAGCTGTGCAAACCCATGAGGAAAAACATATCATATGGTACTTCATCAAGTGTTGCTGGCAGAAGATAACGTATTGTGTGAGAATTAATGACGAAACGTTTTTTCAGTGCTCGCTGAAGGACATCCCAAAATAGTATGGCATCTTTGCAGCTAACAAAGCAATGTTCAATCGTTTCCGGCACATCACATAGACGGCAGTTAACAGACGGAATGAAAATACCTTTTCTTTCTAACCATGTGTTTACCGCCAATGTTTCAGAGTGGAGTTTATAGAAGAATGTTTTTGAATTCGGTGGAATGTACATTTTGCGCACTCGCTTCAACACATCGTGACCAGGAAGATTGGCATACAGTGAACGGTACAATGGAGGTGAGAAGAGTGTACTCAGTAGGTCCTTATAAAGCACCTTGCGCGTGACTGAGTACAGGTATTCTACAGAGAAGCGAGCTTTAAGGAACTGAACTGCGAGGTAAACTTCCTGCATGAATCCCCACAAGCATGGGCGTTCGGAGAAGTTGGATGAAACAATTAAATCTTGCTGATTGCTTACCAGATTTAATTGCACCACACCAACATGACGCTGTATGGGCGTTAAATACTTAGTTTGCATACAAACTTACGGTTCAACTTAAGTTATGTTTGTCGTGTACACAACATAGACAAGATATACACCTGCTACTAAAAATTGCACATTTATTAAACACAAGCAACTGCGGCCTGTAACGATTGCCACTATGTTAACGGCACTAGTGCTATTTTTTTTTACAATTCACAACTTCAAGAAAAAACCAAGTGGACTGGGGAGCAGCAACAGTTTACCGGCGGGGTCTGCCAAGTTTAATATCCGTTCTAAAGGGTGACATCTGCTCAGCGTTATGACGCCTCTAGGCTCATTCCATAGATACGCCCGCCTAATTTATTTGATTGAGTATTGGGATGCTTTTCGCGCAATGTAGAGGGCGGTCGCGCCAGCGCAATGCTGTAGCTTTTTCGCTAAAGCAACTTCA
Source organism: Rhipicephalus annulatus (assembly GCA_013436015.1). Classification (NCBI taxonomy): domain Eukaryota; kingdom Metazoa; phylum Arthropoda; class Arachnida; order Ixodida; family Ixodidae; genus Rhipicephalus; species Rhipicephalus annulatus. Next base: position 30,629 of record WOVY01012890.1, on the reverse strand, counting down.
TAACGGCTTGGCCAAAACGAATGCAGTGTGCCGGAAACATTACGCTTCATGTTGGTTCACCAAGAATACGAATTGCCACGTCTGAGTTCTCGTACAAAAGCTAGAGAAGTGCCGGCGAGTGCGACCGGCAGGCTGTCGATGAGAAGACACTTAATTACGTTCTCTGGGAGTGCTTTGATCGCGTCGCATCGATGTTTGTTGCTTCTTGAGCGGACACCATACACAATGAAAAATGCTTCATTTAGGTTATTTGATGCCATGGCTGCGCTGTATTGTCATACTTAATCGTCGAAATCGTGTATTCTGAAACCCGGAAGCACGGATAACACAATTGTACCGGCTCGGTCGGTAGGCCTAACTTTGATGGAAATCATGGTGGTAGAACATGTAGTGTACTGATCCCAGATTGGTACACTATATAAGTTGCCCGCCATTATAAGCCCACCCATCATCTGCTTACTGCTTCCCAGCATTATCGCGATGGTGGGCAGAGCTTCTCAGCTCGGTACACCATGTGGCCCACCATAACAAGCAGCACCCATCATCTTCTTAGTGCTTCCCAGCATTATCGCAATGGTGGGAAGAGTTTCTCAACTTGGTACACCATGTAGCCCACCATAATAAGCACCACCCACCATATGCTTAGGGCTACCCAGCATTATCGCAATGGTGGGCAGAGTGTCCCATTATTGCCCACTATCTAGCCTCTGCTTTCCACCATCATTTCCACTTTACCCATCATCTCTACACCATACCACCCAGTATGTCCCGGCATAACCACCATATTTTCCACTACGTCCCACCATAGCCATCATAATTTCCACCATGCCCACTATTATTTCCACCATGCCCACTATTATTTCCACTATGCCCACCATGTTTTCCAGTATCCACCATGGCAATTTTTCCGATAGGGACAAGTTCAATATGGCACAGGTTTAAGTGCCTACATGCAGCCAGGATGACGCGCTAGTTGAAACCTTCTATGAAGACGTGTAATCGGCAATAAATAATGTTAAAACAGAGTATACTATGCTGATAGATGACTTCAATGCAAGGTAGGGAAGAAGCAAGCATGAGACCAGGTAGTAGGAAATTATGGCATGGGTACTACAAGTTCCAGAGAGGAGTTATTCATAGGATTTGCCGAACGCAATATTTTATGGATCCTGAATACGTTCTACCAAAAGCGAGTGAAGCGCAAGTGGACATGAAGGAGTCACAATGGCGAAATTATGAACAAAATAGGCTTTATAATGAGTGCGTACCCAGGCATCGCGCAGGAAGTGGAAGTGCTACCCAAGGTACAATGCAGTGACAATATAGTGGTAAAATCTTCAATTCCCATAGACTTGAAGAAGGAACGATAAAAGCTGATACGCATGAAGCCAGTTATTAGGCTAGCATTGAGAAAACAAGTACAAGAATTCAGAGACTCGCTTAAGAAGAGACACTCGGCCCTTATCTAAGAAACCAGCCTTAGCGTTGACGCGATTGATGATCAGGCCAGTATCATTACGGAGTGTGCGATAGAAGTTGGAGGAACGGTAGTTAAAGGGGGCACTGGCTAGCTATCCCAGGATATCAACAATCTCATTAGGAAACGTCAAAGCATGAAAGCCCCAAACGCAATAGACAAAATAGAACTGGTAGAGCTTTCAAGTTGATTAATAAACCTAAGACATCCTATGTCAAAAGTACAGCATGAAGAAAATAGAACACACTCTAAAAGACAGAGTAAGCCTCAATGCGAAGAGAAAACTTTGGATAGGCCAAAAAATATATGTATGCACTAAGGAACAAGGAAGGTAAGGTATCTACCTATATGGATAGAATATTTGAAATAGCAAAGGGGTTTTACAGAAATCTGTGTAGTAGCCGAAACAACCACGATCAGAATATAGGAACTTGCCGCACACAAGAATGCATTCCAACAGCAATGACAGAAGAAGCCAGAAAAGCCCTGGAGGGAATGCAAAGAGGCAAAGCTGCTGGTGACGATCGGGTAACATCAGATCAGCTGAAAGACGGAGGACAGATTGTGTTCGAAAAACTAGCCACCCTGTTTACGAAGTGTCTCCTGACTGGGAGCGTACCAGAATCTTGGAAGAATGCTAACACCATCTTAATACTTTATAAAGGAGTGGCCTAGGACTTGGAGAATTACAGACGGATCTGCTTGCTCTCTGTCGTATACGAGCTATTTACTGAGGTAATGGCGAGCAGAATTAAGACAACTTTAAAATTCAATCAAGCAAAAGAACAAGCAGGATTTCGAAGGTGCGGCTCATGATCAACCACATTCATATTATCATTAAGGTAATAGAAAAATCCTTAGAATATAGTCAACTTTTATACGTAGCCTTCATAGACTACGAAAAGGCATTTGATTCAGTAGAAATATCAGCCGTCACGTAGAGACTGCACAATCACGGCCTAGACAAACTATATATAAACGTTTCCGAAAAAGTCTACAAAGTACCAACTGCCACCATAGTGCTCCATAAAGATGAAGAAAATGACAGAATATCAATCAAGAAGGGTATAAGACAAGGAGACACAATCTCACCAATGTTATTTACCGCCTGCTTACTGGAGGTTTTCAGAGGACTAAAATGGAAAGAGACAGATGTAAGAGGTAATGCGGAGGGCCTCACCAACTTGCGTTGTGCCATTGACATTGCATTGCTAAGTAAATCAGGTGACAAATTTCAACTCATAGTAACTGAATTTGATGATTAGAGCAGAAATATAGGTCATAAAATTGATACGCAGAAAACAAAACTAATGTAAAAAACCAGTGCTTCGACATAGGTAACACAGAACTTGAGGTCATAAACAAATACGTCTGCTTAGGACAGGTATTAACAGCGAAGCCGAACCACGAGAATAAAGAAACTAGAAGATTGAGAATTGGGTGGAGCTCATTTGGCCAGCACTCTCAAACCATGACTGATAGATGGCCACTATCCCTCAAGAGGAAGGTATATACCAGCTGCATCTTGCCGGTACTTACCTATGGAGCAGGAAACTGGAGGCTTACAAAGAAGGTTCAGCGTAAATTAAGGACGACGCAGCAAGCGATGGAAAGAAAAATGATTGGTGTAATCTCAAGACGCAAGAAGTGAGCAGAGTGGATCAGGGAACAAACCAGGGTTAAAGATATCGTAGTTTAACTCAAGAAGGAGAAATGAACATGGGCCGGGCATGTCGTGCGTAGGCAGGATAACCGCTGGTTATTTAGGATAGGTTACTAGATTTCCAGAAAAGGCAAGTGGGTTAAAGGCCGACACCAAATTAGGTGGGAAGATAATAATTGGAAGTTTACGGGTATAAATTGGCAGCCGCAAACGCAGAACCGAGTTAACTGGCGAAACATAGGAGAGGCCTTTGTTCTGCGGTAAAAGTATACAAGCTTATGTTGATGATGATGATGACTATGGTGCTTGTGTGCATGGTGATACATGCTGGGGTATTAATGATGTTATCGAAACCTTGTGAGACTATTGCACTACGGCACGTATGCGAGACAGATCGATTTCACGTAGCAATGTTGCAGTAGCCCCGTAACATACGTTAGATTATTTTGATTCTCATAGTCAAGGTACGCATAAAGGTATTCCACCAAAGAAAGTATGTTTCCTTCTGGTGGGTGATACAATACAGAAAAGGCATGAGTTTATGACTGTAGAGCAAGGTTTTCAGCATGACAGGAAGCAAAAGAAAACTGGGGATTCATATCACACTGAAATCTTGAAGCAAGAAATATAGAAAAAAATTACAGCATATCCTCGGAGTGAATGATGATGAGTGGAGCGAAGCGTTCGTCAGCCCGTCCGTGCTTTCATCCGTCTGTTCGTCCTTGTTTCCGTTCGTCTGCGCGACCATCTATGCAGCCATCCAAGCGTCCGTCCATCTGTTCATGCGTGTGTCCGTGAGTCCGTTCATTTGTCTGTCCATCCTTTTGTTCGTCCATCCGTCCGCGCGTCCTTCCATCTGTCCGCCCACCTTCAAGTCTGTCTGTCCGTTCGTCCGTGCATCCATCTAGTAAACACTACAAGCACCACCGTGTCACATCTCACATCTCCCGTGGCACATATCTGCTCCACGCATCCATGCATCCATCCGTCGGTACGCTAGTGTGTCCGTCCGTCCTTGTGTCCGTCCGTGTGTCCATCTAGTGAGCACTCCAAGTACCGCCACTTACCATATCGCCTCCCCTGTGGCGCACACCCGCTCTAGCACGGGTATGTGCCACTGGTGGCTACATACACCGATGGAGGATGGACATACCCACACCCTAAAGAGCCGCACCCATAAAAGAAGCGATTCGTCACAGATGTGGTTACGGACACTTTTTTTTCGCTAATACTACCTATTTTGCTATGTGCGGAAACCAGTGAAAATGTTCTCTGTCACAGGTTACTGCATATATTTTTCATTTTTTCTAGTTAGTTCGGGAGTGAGCTCACGCGTAAGTGTAAAATAATTTGCTATACGAGAGCGTTGTGGTGTCTCTTTAGATAACAGCATACGTTTTTTTTGTTTTTCTGAGCAAAGATTTTCTAGTCCAACAGTTGCGGTCCTGTCGGTAGCGTAGCGAAAGTTTGGGCATTTAGTTACGTTTTCTTTGCGAAGTGTAAAGATTTAAATAATAAAGGGTATGGCCTGAAGGTATTAACAAAAGCCCCGTTTACATCAACGGTGAAAATGGCTGGCGTTTTATGTCAAATTGGTCTACTGCTACAATATTTTTTTATGTACCAGGATGAACAAGAAGAAGAATACCAAAACAGACGCTACTCGGAACTGAGAAGAATAATTTCTTAGCACCCTTCCGACATGTTTAGGCAACAATCAAAATTCTGTACTGTAACAGCAACGTCAGTCAAATAGACGAGGGAAGCCTGGCACTAGAGGCCTCTCAACAAGGCGTTAATTACGCGCTTTATGATAGTAGTACACAAAAAACTCAAAATACAATTGATGAAAAAACTCTGCGGCGTTATCCCGGTGGATTTCAACCAATCACTCTTTACTATATGAATTTTCCAGTAATCGGTCTTTGATCCGCCGACGAGAAGTACCTGGCAACATTACAAAGCTAGTCAATTGTGTCATCTTCTGTGAGGATAGAAACGGCAGGAAAGTATGCGCCCCTGTTTTGCGATTTTATTTAAAGAACAATTATCAAACCATAACCACAGGTATTCATGCTTCTTCTTAACGATTGTTAAGGATTAACGTCTTGAGCGCTTGGATGTCCGTCTTCTATTATCACACGGATGTACGCCGACTTTTTGCTCAGTGTCCACGCATAGCTGGGATACACTGAATACTGGCTTGAATATTGTAGACAGGCTGTCCTTTCAACAATAAGTGGGCGCTTATTTTGAAGGCTATGTCTATGTTTCAGGCAAAACGATAATGACCTCTTGTTTTGCCGGAGCGGTGACTAACAAGTGCACCTGCACGTATGACCTTCATGTACAAATATGAATGTAAACATTTGACATAAGTTTGTCTCGTCAGGTATGAAACTGGGAAATTATATAGGTTCCAACCAAAAGTTTTTAAGAGACACGACGTTTCGGAACCGACTTGGTTCCTTCTTGAGGAGTGACTGTGTAGGCTACGTAGCAGTAGAGTTCTACAGAGAGCGCAGCGCAGTCGCCGAACATGCAAAGACATTGGACCACAAGATAAATTTCGAAGCGACGGCCATCCTCGAAAGCGAGCCAAACTGGACAAAAAGGTTGTTACTCGAGTCGTGGCGCATTAAGAAAACAGCCAACAACATCAACCGCTCTCTCGGAACCTTTCCCTCAGTGTACACACACGGACTGCGCTCCACGGCAAAACGACAGCGACAGAGAGAGGGGTCACTAGCCGCCCCTCGAGTGCTTTGAAGACGCTGCTGCTGCGTAGCCTACGCAGTCACCCCTGAAGAACGAACCAAGTCGGTTCCAAAACGTCGGGTCTCTTAGAAACTTTTGGTTGGAGCCTATATCATCTCCCATGTAAAAATATGTATGCAGCAACTCTAACTGCTGACTCCCCAGCATATTGGCAAATTCAGCACTTTCACGGGTGCTGTGTTCTTTTCGCACTTAGGTTGATTCAAGGCAGTGAAACTTTGCGCCCCTAAATGCCCATATGCCGGTCATGTGCTTTAAAACATTCCTTTGGGTACCAGCTGCATTGCGTAATGCAACTTTTTTCACAAATCTGTTGCATGTATTACATTCTACAAATATCCCATGCATCGAATTGTGCATTTTACACGATAGAAAAGGAGGCAGCGAGTTTGGTGTCAATAGCTTTACAAACTGTGACAGCAGAATTAGAAGTGTTAAAAACGATTCCGGATAATCCTGTTGCCTAATTGTAGGCCAAAGAGTACAACGTACCTTCTGCGAAATTGTCTTTGCGGATTTTGTCCGGGAAAAATATTTTGCTGTAGGCGCACGGCTGAAAAAAGAAAGAGCCTGGACATGAGGGAAAACTTTCGCGTATTAGACGAGTTATGAAGGAGCCGTGGTTGAGCAGAAAAGCGCGGAAGCGATTATTCAACGACCCGAACAGCTGCTTCCATCGTGCTGGGGGCAACGGTCAGAGGGTTACTCGTTTTAGTATTGTAAAAGTGACATTAATATGAAGGTTCACGAAGCTTAGGTGACACGCAAACATGTCATTCCTGTACCTTATATTGAATTCCTCCACCCACACGATCCTTTCATTCTCTTTCTTCCCTCTGGCTGTGCGGCTGATCGATGCCACTCGCACCTCCACGGTGGTGTTACGCTTCAACAAAAGCTCTTTTTGACATAGCGTGAACACTTGTAGCCACTACGAGATGTATCGCTCCGGTTATTTATATAGGCTTCGTCTATACGCCAAGGACTGTGTTTTGTATTCCAATGTGCGTAACATCATCGACCAAGTGATGTTAAAGGGTCCGTAAGCCACGCATACGTCGAAACTCAGTTGTGGCGAAATTGTGCGCGAGTGTACGACGAACAAGAGGCCGTGAGAATGCTTCAAAAGGGTGCCGTAATAGCGGAGTTCGACGCGTTTAATTGTCGAAACCACAACAGTCCTCCCTTTCACTCTCTTCTGCGCTACCCTTCATGGCATCTTCTCCCAAAGCCGCTTTGCCCTCTCGCCAAGAGCCGCTCCTAATCTCGCGTGGCCTACGTCATTCCTGACGCGCTGCTTGAAACACCCTCTACTTCCGATCTCCGCGACTCCATTTGTCGACTCGTAAGTTGCGTTGTAGCTACTTGTCTTTTGGCGAACCGCGGCTTCCATGCCAATACTAATTGTGAAAGTATGAATTCTTCGTTGCGCGCACGCCTTCAGAGCATCGCCACCACGATGGACCCGTACCGGACATGCCTTGATAGGCAACCTCCCCAGCTGATTCGCAAGCGGGCACACGCACGCGGACAACACCACGAACAACAAGCAGCCTGGACAGCTGCTTACCGACTGACCGGAAGTCGTAGGCTCTTGCTCGACTAATCACAGCATCTGTGAATCAGTGCATCAGAGAATTGAAACGGCGCGTCACGTGGACGCACGATAGGCCCGGAAAGTAGGAGGGATTGTTTCTAGAAATTGGTGGTGGGCCAGAGGCTCGTAGCGCTGGCACGTGAAGAATTGTTGATCAGGACGGCATTCTGCTCATGATGCGTGTGCTTACTTGAAACGTTGGAAAGTAATATCGCAGGTGCTTTACGGGCCGTTCAAATGATGTTTTCTTTTTTGAGGCTGGAGCAGAATTTTTCAAATGCACATTAATTTTGAGAAAACCGTGACAATGTCTTATACTAGTAAAATTAAGCCATTGTAATTTAGGTATAGCAATCTCGATCAAACACTAGAAAACGTTTAGGAATTTAAGTACCTTGCTGTGTTCTCTCTAAAATTTAGGTTGCACAAACATATTCACCTTACATCTACAAACTTACTTCAGAAATCATGTTACTTAAAAAGGACGTTAAAGGACGCCACAGAACAATGTATGCTTATAGCTTTTAAACCTCCAAATATGCGTATTTATATATTCACCATATTTTGTAAATCACAGAGATAAACCAAACTTGGTCCAACGAAAAGCGATGAAGCTTATTTTTAATTGTTATGATCGTAACAACCCCCCCTCAGAGCACTACTACGCTTTGCCGCTAAATGGTTTATAACGCAGACATATGCGCGATCGCCTTATCATGTTAGATCGTGCACAAATTTGTTCGCATAGCTGCACCCATTTCGTTCACCAGTCGTACTACCTATGCGACTCGCCGATACAACTAATTTACCAATATACAATTTGGAGTTGATTGATTGTTAACAATATTCTTTTTGCCGTGCACAGTTGTCACTTTAAATAACTGTACAGTTGTTCCAGACGACTAGCGCATGTGCAGTTTGTAAAACAAGTTTGTTGTTCTTTTCTTGTAGCAACTTCTTCAATGTCTCGACAATGAAACAGCAGTACCACCTAATAAGTAAGAACAATAAATAAAGAGTAATAAATATATTTGCTTGAGACAAGGCTGTGTGAATGGAAGCAGCAGTTTGCTAAGGTTGTCCTAAAATAAATAAACGTTCCAAGGTTGACTTCTGAAAATCTCAGGACAAATCATTTTTATATTTTGTGAAGCTACCTGTATTAATCTAATACCCTTCAACCGGCTAGGCTGACTGAGAGCACAGGGCAGCCAGTGTCCCTTATAATAATTCATTATGGACATTTGGTGTCTTCACTAAGAGTGATGCTAACAAAGTTTTTGGGGCACTGACACAAAAATAAATTGTGCCCAGTTTCTGTGCCGTTCATCGGAGGATGGAGACCTCTAACGTCATCTTCGTTAGCATGAGTTGATATTTGCCCTCGTTGCAAAGAGTAAGCACCTATTAGCTTGCGCCTGGCTCACCGTCGTGTATTGGAACTTCATAGAATTTCTTTTGGTTCGCGGAAGACACACCAAACGTGGGAAACTCGATTATCGTTGTAATTATTCTCTGCTGGCTCGTATATTTTCTAAGAAAACATTAAGCAGTTTTTTGTTTGACTGTGATTTTTCTCATATGTCGCCTTAAACAAATACACTTTACAGCCTTCGCCCCCCTCAAGTCCGGAGGTTATCGCTGGTCCAAGCTGGGCAAGTGTTCTTTCTTTTTTTTATAAGGCGGCATATTTATCTTGCATGTTCATGTATTGAAAGTGCTCCAGAATTCACGTTCTTTGGTTTCGCTAATATTTGTCTAGGTTTTTTAAAAAGTGCGCATTTGTATCAGCGGTTCTCTTGTGTGTTTTCTTTTGTTTACCGTGAATTTTCGCACGGTTTGGTTGCAGTAGAAACGAACAACTAGTCTATTTAGCCATACAGCAGACCCCATGTTCGCGAAATAGCACGTGCGCAATAAATCATTTGCAGACAAGTTGTGCCTTGTCTCCTGTCTTGGCTCTTCTATGGGAGACAATAACTAAAAAAGCGGCACGCTGAAAAAGGACGAATTCCTGCTAGTCTCCACTTAATTAGGCCGCCTGCGTTTGGGCGATCGGCCGCAGCAGAGCTCGGTGAGAGCACATATACGTGCTCTGACTGAACGAGCTTGTTCTCAGGCGGACGTGTACGTGCGCCATTCGCAGGCTTGAGTTTAGCACAAACAGCTGGAAAATTGATTCCGACAGTGAACAGGCACTGCGGTTTAGAAAAAAAAATTTTTCAGAAGGTTACTCTCAGAGGAAATCACTGAAGATCTGCAAAGCGGTCTGCACCTATATATGCTAATGGCGTTACAAAGACGGTGCTGTGCCGTGATGGTGATTCCCTCATCAACATTTTCTGGCTGCTCGCAGAAAGTTTTGTCAAGCTAGTGCAGGCTGACACTCCTCCATGTATGAGTACCTACTGCATCGATATCACTATGCCCATTTCTGCGATCAGAGAAATGCAGACAAGTGGTAGCTGCGTCAATTTTCTTCGGCTGTGGTATTTCCCATTTCATGGTATGAATGAACGTGGGTGCTGATCAAGCAAGCGACCGGAATAGCATAGCACGTATACAGTTGCGCTTTCATGATGATTTATGTTTACCGGCGTGAGTTTGACACCGCTTGCCGCCAAAGCTCCATGACAAAATGCTCCCCGTTATCAAACGTGAACCGTAGTCACAACACAACACCATGCACAGGTAGTGAAAGCGACAGTAATATATGAGTATGTTGACGATTATGCATGTGTACTGCTGGAGATCAGTAAGTGATCAGTACCAAAAAAATATAGCTAAAGAGACTGTGGAAAGAATCATTTTAAATCAATGTTAACGGCTTTCATAGATTAAGACCATGGAGCGCTTCTTTTAGAATTACATATTTGTTTGTGTGACATTCCCCGGTTACTGAAGCAGAAAACTCCAGGCCTTAAGAGCATCTGCAAAAAACCACATGGCAGCTGTTCTAGAAAATACGCTTAACGACCAGAATTTGTACAAAACCATCTTTCGTCTCTTAGTAGTTCAATAAAGCAACGTTGACTCACTGTAGTACAACTAAGCAAGCACATTTCAAGTCCTTCTCGTCATCAGCCACAACACCGACAGTCTGCTCAAAATGCCTCACGGGAGTGTTGCAAGTAGCAGATTCTCTCATAATGACGCGTAACGGCATATTGAATGCTTCCATGTATCACAAGAATTATGACGATTTGTAGCGTAGAGGGTTCCTGGCTACTGTACTCGTATTAGTGGTTAAGGGAGCTCATCTGGCTCTCATGATTCCCATCCTTACTTTAACATATGTAATATTGCGTGGTAAGATATTTGAATAAAACCACACTTCAAGCAATGTAAATCGTCTAACAGATTGTTTAAGCCTTGAACTAAGTAGATATACGATTAGCAATAATTATTTATCTTAGTCAGCCACCACCACACCAATAAAGATCACTTAATGCCTGGCAGATGTATAGCGGATACCTCAATTATCCACATAGTGATGAATATAAAATCATTTCGTACTCCGAAACCGGACAGAAATGATTGTTTAGGGCTTAGCAGGTACCTCAAAATCAATCAATCAATCAATCAATCAATCAAAGTTTCTCATCAGAAATGTACATTGCGAGTAAGTATGCAGGAGGAGGTCCAAAGGCAGTAAACCACAAGCGAGATCTCCTATGTTAGTACAATGAAAAAGCTAAAATACGAGGACGAAGTGATTCTGGCGTAGAACACTGCTGTCACTATCTGTAATATTTCAAAGTTTTTCTGCGACTCTGTGGAAGACACCGTTCCAGTGACTGCGGCGATGGACGTGGATTCGCCTGGGCTTCCACCGCAACCCTAGACGTCGTCCGCAGCTACCACGAGAAAGCGTACGGGCCACCCGAGTGATGCCGACAGCGAAGACACGCTGATTTACTCTACGGCCAGCGACGAGAGCTCCGACGAAGGCGACTTCGTGCCTGTGACAAGGCGGCAGCGAAAAAGAAGACTAGTGATGCCGTCTCCAACAACAAGTAAGAATGTGACGACTACGCGAGAGCCCACGATATACACAATTCTGTTTGTGCCGGTCGATGCGGCTCATAGTCTCAACCGGCTCAATCGTCAAATCACGTCTAGGTTTCTTGAGGAACTCGCCCAGGGAGAAATCGCGGACGTGCGGATCAATGGCCGTAAGAATATCCTCGCCGTAGACGTCACTCAACGAAGCACATTGGAAGTGCTGAGCAACGTCAAGATGTTGCATAACATCAATGTTCGCTCATATATACCTGATGGCCGCGACTCTACGGCAGGCGTCATTTATGACGTCGACATTTCCATCAGCGAAAGTGACTTTGCTGCTCTCATCAAACCGGTGTCTGCAGAACCTACTATACTGCAAGCTCGTCGCCTTGGCAAATCACGCTGCGTGAAGCTCGTGTTCAAGGTTGACAGCCTTCCATCGCAAGTCAAGGTCAGCCATTTTCGACACACAGTGCGACCCTTCCTACCGAATCCCCTTCAATGCCGGAAGTGTTATAGATTGGGACATGTCAGTGCTGTTTGTACAAACCTGGCTGTGTGCTCGCTATGCTCAGACTCACATAGCGCAGATACTTGCCAGGCAGAACTTCGAAAATGTCGAAACTGTCATGGCTCTCACGAAGCATCGTCGAAAGATTGCCCAATCATGAAAAAGGAAATGCAAGTGTTGAGGCAAATGGTCCGGGATGGCTCAACTCACAGGGAGGCCACTGCCCAAGTACGACGCCGGCGGTCTCGTCGCCGGAGGCCCCTGAGGAGACCCAGTGCTGAAGCAAGGATTAAACCTCACCAAACGACCACCGGCGTACCACCTCAAGCGTCCAGACACGCCAACAACAAATCCTCCAAGCAAGACAAGAGCATCACGGGCTCGCCTGAAGCATGGCCAGCGCTGCCAGCGATAGACCCACCGTCTGAGCCACCGCATCGCTCGTCTACAATAACTTCGGAACGAGAATGCGGTGATAGTCGCGACAAAGAAATCGTAGCCATGGTAAAGGCCCTTATGAACACCATTCGTATGCTCCTCACTAGCATTGACAGTCCGGCTGCAAAGAGTGCACTTCAAGTTAGTGGATGCGCTGAAGCCGGTGCTATCAAGTCTGGAAAGGCACCATGGCTCCGCCTCTGCAAGCCTTTCGTAAAGAGGTCAAAGGAGCTTCGATATTTCAGTGGAATGCCCGAGGCCTCAAGCCCCGCATTTCTGATATACGACAATTTGTGTTCAAAAACCAGTTTCCAATGATTGTTATCTGTGAGCCAAGGCTACACAATGCAATACGACTATCGAGGTACGAAGCCTTCAAGTCCGCTACCTGCAACGAACAGAGTAAAGTCATTGTATATATCAGATGCGACCTTACCTATATCGAGCACCGTGTAGCACCTCACGATGACAACCAGTATGTCTGCTTGACAGTTAAACGTAGAGACCTCAATTTCACGCTCGTAGGCGCATATATATCACCTTCGAACCGTTTTGAACCTGAAAGACTACGTGCACTGTTAACAGCCACACCTGGACCATGGATCATAACCGGAGATTTCAACGCTCACCACCCACTATGGGGAAGTCAGAAGACAGACAGTCACGGAAGGCAAGTATTCTCCTTTGCTCTGGAGCAGCAGCTGCTTTGTGTAAACGACGGAAGCCCAACGTTTCTACGGGGAACGACATACAGCAGCTGCCTTGACTTAACATTTCTGTCACGAAGCCTAAATGGAAAGGTCAAGTGGTTCGCAGACTATGAAACTCATGGAAGCGACCACATACCAACTTATTTGAAGATCAAGGGCCTGGAAAAATCGCCTAACTACGACACTTCGACTCGAATCGACTGGACAAAGTTCAGGTCACTGATGGAAAAAGGTGTCAAGAAAATAAAACGCCTCCTCTTGACACCCTCGAGGATATGATTAGAGGTGCTACTCAAGAAGCGACCTATCATATTCAACATACTTCAGATTATTGTCAATATCAGGCGGAATTGGAACGGCTCAGAGCTATCCGTCGTCGCGCAGAAAGAAGATATAGGCGCACTAAGTCTATTCACGACTTGAGGGAGGCAAGGCGCCTACAGAAAAAAAATACAGCGGCGAATCATTTCACTTCAATCCTTTCGCTGGAAACATCTGTGCGAATCTTTGGATCCACACAAGCCTTTGACGCAGACATGGAGGATTGTCCGTGGCCTACGAACATCGCCACATCAACATCGCCTCTTCAAGTGTCTTTCTCTCCACCAAGGACGCACCGAAATTGAAGTAGCAGAAGATTTCCGCATGAAAGTTGCCGGTCATGCTTCCACGTGCACCACGCGCCACCTAGAAAACGCTCCAGTTTCCAGAGATTCAAGAATGGACACCTTTTTCTCTCTAGAGGAACTACAAGCGGCCTTGACGGCATGCAAACAATCTTCATCGCCTGGTCCGGATGGGATCACGTACATGGCTTTTTGCAACCTCGGAGAAGCAGCTCGACGGGCCCTTCTATCTGTGTACAACGACTCGTGGAGCAGCGGATTTATCCCTCATTCATGGAAATCCAGCCGCCTCGTACCTGTGCTTAAACCAGGTAAATCTCCTCTGCACTTGACCTCTTATCGCCCCATCGCGCTTACCAGCTGTTTCGGGAAAGTGATGGAGAGGATGATTTTGACTCGTCTAGACTGGTACCTGGAGCGCCACGAGGTATACCCTCATGCTATGACGGGCTTTCGGCGTGGGAGGTCCGCAATTGATAACGTTATAGACCTGGTCTCATCTGTTCAGCATCAAAAAAGACTGAAACGTTTATCTGCGGCGTTGTTCTTGGACGTGAAAGGTGCATACGATAACGTATCACATGAAGCCATTCTGGATGTCATGGAAAATGTTGGATTAGGGGGTCGGGTATACCAATGGATCCACAGCTATCTGAAAGGCAGAACTTTCTTTGTACAGATGGAGAATGGCACAACAACGCATCATTGCAACCGTCAAGGTGTGCCTCAAGGCGGCGTTCTTAGCCCCACACTTTTCAATCTCGCGCTACTCGGCCTGGTTGATGCGCTTCCAGAATCTGTCCATCTATCAATATATGCAGATGACATCTGCATCTGGGCGTCAGGCGTAACACGCCTTCATTTGCGTGCCCGGCTTCAGAGAGCGGCAAAAATAGCGACAAAGTACCTGGAAGAACGGGGACTAGAGCTGTCGTCAGGGAAATGCTCGCTTATAGCATTCACGCATAAGGCTATGAGCCCATATGTTATTAAAATTAACGGACAGACGATCAACTAAGTGAAGACCCACCGATTCCTCGGAGTCATAGTTGATCGCGACCTCTCCTGGAGCCCTCACATCGCCCACATGAAAACTAAACTCACCATGATCACCCACGTACTGAGGTTCCTTGCTGGAAAAACGTGGGGTGCATCGGTACAAGCAATGCTCCAACTCTACACTGTTCTGTTCCTGGGTTATATGCGATACAGCTTACCTGTGCTTTGCGGGATCCGAAGAACAAACTTGCGCGTCCTCCAGTCGATCCAAGCCCAAGCCCTGAGAATATGCCTTGGTCTCCCGAGATGCGCGTGTACAGCAGCGACAGTCATCATTGCGCGTGATTATCCAGTCAACGCATACATCCGCCTAGACGCTTTGAGAATGCACACAAGACATTTCGCTCGGCTTCCGTCTCATCACCTAGCCTCACTTCGAACTTCCAGGCCCCACTCAGCGTTCAGCGCAACTGTAGCTCAGCATTGCGCAGTGCTTCCATTGCACTTCACGCATGCAGCACAGCCGCCGATACCATTATAGTGCCTACACCCACTCAAAGCCTTTCTCCCAGTTCCTGGCATCCAAAATAAGAAAAAATCGTCGCATCTAGCCCTGAAACAGGCCACACTACTTTTCCTGCAAGAGAAGCACAACGGACGCCTTCACATTTACACGGATGGCTCGGTGTCCTCAGTAAGCTCTGCAGGGGCAGTGGTTATTCGCGCGAGGAACATCACAATTAAATTCATGACATCGCATTTGACGTCGTCGACAGCTGCAGAACTTCCAGCCATTCGTGCAGCTCTGGAGTTTATAGTGAAAGAACCTTCGGGAATTTGGTCGATCTTCTCGGACTCGAAGGCATCTCTTCAATGTCTTATATCACCCTTTCGCCATGGACATAATGAACAGTTAGTAGCTGAAATAAGGCTTCTTCATCACCAAGCAACCGAAAAACAGCACAGTATAGTGTATCAGTGGATACCAGGCCATTGCGGTATATATGACAATGACCGCGCAGATGAGGCCGCTAGATCTGCACACGATGGTACCCAATACACAGCCATCCCGTTCTCAAGAACCGACGCAGCTACAAGACTTCGTTCGCTTGCACGTGACCTCTCACTGGCACAGTGGAACTCGACAGACTTCACAAACGCGCGCCTGCATAACTTGGATCCCGATCTGCAGCTTCGTCTTCCCCCAAGGATATCTCGAGCTGAGGAGACTCTTCCATGCCGCCTGTGGCTTGGAGAGACCTTCACGAACGCATACTCTTATCTCATCGGGATGGCCAGCTCTCCTACATGCACTTACTGCAGTTGCGAAGAAACCATCGCGCACCTTCTGTGTGAGTGCACCCATTTCAACGTGCAAAGACAAGAACTCACTGCAGCTCTGGATAGACTAGACAATCGGCCTTTGTCGGAACAAAGGATTCTGGGTCATTGGCCAAGCCCATCCTCAGCCCAGAAGGCTTTGAAAGCTTTGCTGCGCTTTTTGCGGACAACTGGCCTCAGAGACAGACTTTACTGTATTATACTCTTTGATGTTGCCTTTCCTCTGTCGCATTTTTTTGTAATTTCTCCCTCTCTTCGCAACATTTCTTTTTAACATCTATCATTCCCCTCACCCCTTTCCCCAGCACAGGGTAGCCAGCCGGTCTAAGAACTGGCTAACCTCCCTGTCTTTCCGCTTAAACTTTCTTCCTCCTCCTAAAATACGAAAAACGAAAGAGCAAACCCTGCAATACACCTGCAATAACAGCCGCAAGAGTACACAAGGAACTCTAGAAATACCGCTGTTCCATCTTTCGCTACGACTGTCGCTGCGGTTTTCGATGAGGCATGACGTTTTTATACTACGCCATACAGGCATGCCATGTTTTGTAATTCAAGGCATATATCTGGTTGTTTCAATACAGCACCCTGACTCAACAGAGTACGGCAAATGGTGTATCACAGCTCCACACTACATTCATTGAAAGCATTTCTTTGTTCAATTGACCTACATGTAGTCATTATTTCTTCATTCTGATGCGCTACGCATATTGCACTGTTTTGGTTGGATGCTGTTCATAAAGCTGTCTCTAGAACAGTTGTCGTGCCGTATTTTGGACATGCTCTGACGGCTCGGTAATACCTACTGCCATAACTAGGGATGTTAGGTGCTCACCAGAGATCTAAGTGCTCCGGTGTCACGTGACAGAAAAAAAACCGTTGCAGAGGGCGCTGGTTCTGCTTGCGCAAGGATGCGCTAACGCAACGAGATTGTGACGCGTTGAAGGAGTATTGTGGTATTAGTGGCAGGGACACTCAACGGCCGATGCAGTAGCAGTTGTAGCTGTTATGAAATGATAGTAGACGATCCCTCAAGGTCATTTTATGTGGCTCGCGGACTATCTATTATCTTCGCTTAGTTTTTCTATGGTGTTTTCGCTGCTTACATCATTATTGTATTATTGGTAATGAACACATATTTACTTCCAGTTGCAGATTTTTTAAAGCCACCAGCTTCAATAGTAGAGTACACTAGTAGCATTTTTATTGCGAAAACAGTGTACACATGCATCAAAAGAGATAACTGAATGCATGATTAAGCTACATCAAACTTAAAACAAGTACCTTCAGTAGCAATATAAGAACAGCTACGTAGATGATGAGTTATTTCTGGGTACACCAATACAATATTAGGAAACCTATCCGCCCGAACACTAGAATAAAAAAGTGAAACATATACTAAGGGTAAAGAGAAGTAGGCCGTTGAAAAGAATTGAGAGGCAACAGGACAACATTACAGAAGTACTAACGCTTAGTGTTGCGCGTACTAGGAGCAATGACGGAAATTTATTCTGAAATGATCCACATAAAAGCAATTCCAGAGCTTATATATGCGTAAATTCATTTGTGCTATAATATGGCAGGCATTCTTAGCTACTCTATCAACCAAGTACAAGATTACCGCAAAATTAGGTTCATATTTGCTACACAAAGAATGAAAACGTGGCTGTCATCGTTTACCACAGATGCTGTTTTCTAAGGCAGTGAAATGCAGAGACATGCAGGCACTTTGATTGACGTGCGTGCCAAAAACTTTATGTACATCAAACTGATTCGCACAGTACGACTACAGCATGTTTTTGTTTCAGTGTCGTGCTTTAGTATCGTGATTGCGAAAGTTAATTCATTTCGATTGCTCAAGTGCAAAGGAGATGCTTACTAATTCGCTGCTCAAAAACTACACTGCAGCGGCGGACAATGTCACTGTACAATTCAAACTGGTCCAGCCATGACAAAGCGTTTGTTCTGCTGGCTTGCACTTCTAGCAGAACACAGTGACTCTCAGTCACTCTCTACTTGTTTGTTGTCCACGCTCTTCTCAAAATAAACTCTATACATGACCATGGGGCACCTAACCTCATGTTACTGCTGGAGGATAAAAAAATAAAGATTATCATTACAAACGCGCCACGAACAAAAGTGTACAGTTGATAGATGCGTGCCAACAATTTCACTTCTTGTATTTCCAGAAGCCATGACAGGTATGAAGAAATGGTGAAAAAGAAAGGAAGTCCCAACACGGAGACACAGAACGTGAAGAATAAAAATATATCTTCAGCCACAAGTGCATTTCTACATTTGTAATTTCCTCAGCTCTAGTGCAGGGTAACATACCGGATTCTAACATCTGGTTAACCTGCCTCTTTTTTTTCTTTTCTTTCTTTCTTGAAGGTGAAAACCTCTGCTCAATAGCAAGGCATCAGTTCATACAGCGTCTTCCATTTCGGCTTTATAAGTGTGAGAAGCCATGAATTACTTCATTATGCCACTCACGCCATATTGAAATAAACGTACACCACAGGAATGGTGGATTCCACCATCCACCATTTTGGTGGATTATGGCGGTGGCAATTATGGCTCATAGTGTATGGTGGCGTATGGTGGAGCAGATGGTGGATGGTGCGCTTCAGCCGGCAATGCTGGAGCGCGAAGCAGCGTCAGACCACCATGATGAGCAGCCACTAAAGAAATGATAAAAATATTTTATAAAAATAATGTAGCACGCACCCGAAAAACAAAAACGTGCGCCAGCGTAGAATCGAACCTGGCACCCCCTAATTATGAACTGAGTGCACCAACCATTGCATCACGCCGACAGATGGCGATACGGGTGTTAAAACAGTCAGCAACTCACAAAATCACTGTCTAACTTCAGTTCTATTTGTCGTTTACTTGGGAGGAACGGGATCTGCACCTGCTAATAAAATTTGCACATTTGATAAACACGAATAACTGCTGCCTGTAACGATTGCCTCTGCAATAATGGCAACAGCGCTATATTTTTGTTACACTTTACAACCGCAAGAAAAAAAAAACAACTCAGTGGACTGAAGAGCAGGTAGAGTTTATCGGCTGTTACTGCGAAGTTTATTATCCGTTTCTCGCTCCTTCTAAAGGGCGATATCAGTTCAGTCTTTATGATGCTTCTATGCTTCTTTGATAGATATGCCCACACAACTGATTTTCATGCTTTTCGCGCAACGCACACCGCAGTCGTGGCAGCGCACCGCTGTTGCTCTGTCATTGAGAACAGCTACATAACGGCTTGTCCAAAACAAATGCAGTGCATGGGAAATATTATGCTATCATATTGGTTCAGTAAGCATACGAATTGACGTGTGTATGTTTTTGCATAAGAGCCAGCGAAGCGCCGGCGATTGCGACCGGTGGCTGTCGGTGAGGCGAGGCGTACCTTTGGTGGAAGTGCTGCAAGCGCGTCGCATCGATGTTTGTCGCTTCTTGCGCGGACACCGTGCACAATAAAAAAAATGTTTCATTTAGGGTAAATGATACTGCAGCGGTGCTGTATTGTCATTTTGCTCGTCAAAATTGTGTATTCTGAAACCCAGAAGCGCCGATAACACTTGTACGGGCTCGGTCGGTATGTCAAAGCTTTGGTGGAAATCATGGTCGCAGAACAAAAGGGTGAAAGTCAAATTCGCTGGGGCTGATCTCAAAGCATGTCGAAAGTGAAAGTTTATGCATATTCGCACTCACTTTGTTAACTTAAAGGTTCGGATAAAGCAATAGAGTGTGCTAGAATTACCAGAGCTGCGTTTCCAGCATGGCGACATCAAGTGACCGCTGTGTTCTGCTCTAACATTGAAAGGGACGATTGTGAACTGGATCCCACTTATTTGTCGACAACTGCTCGCCGATGTAAAACATTTATTGTCATAATCACAGTGACAACTCTAGTCTCCTAAACATCACAAAAAAAGAAACACATCGTGGATGTCAAACTGATGTAAGTGCGTGCGCGAAATGTAAACATATTCCTGGCCGCACATTCTATGCTCCACAAAAATTGAAGCTTTGTTGACACCACAGGAATAAAAAAACGTTATAGAAAGCGTAATAAGCAGCGTTGATTTCTTTTGACCGTAAACATATATCCCTGTGCATTTAAGAATGAAACACTACAAAGAAGTGATTTCATATACTGTCATGTGCTTTTCATCATGCCACTGGCATACACCAAGCTTCCATCATGCCACCGTTATCCACCTTGCTCACCAAGTCTTCCACCAAACACGTTTTGCCTTGCCGCCATGAGCCGGCATTTTCCACCGTCACCACCATTGGCTCGCCACCACCACCACTATCTGCTACCTTTCTTTTTTCTACTCTTGCCGTCCTCAGCCGGCATTTTCCAACGTTACCACCATTGGCTCGCCTCCACCACCACCATCTGCTACCATTTTTTCCACTCTCGCCACCATCAGCCTATATGCTCACTACAGTTTCCGCCATGTCCACTAATCTTTCCACTATGTTCACTATTCTTTCCACCATATCCACCAACGATTCGAGCATCCACCAACCCACAATCTTCAATAGGGCGTTCCAATACAATACAAGAGGAGAGCTATTGTTTATAACTTTATAGTGACCTCACACAACAACTTCATCGTAAAGTGTAGAGGAGCAAACGGGTAGTTGGAAACAAACAAAAAGCATTTGCAAATTATGAGTGTGCCTGTTTTTCGCAATCTTCTTTCTTACGAAGTAAACCTTTGAATAGTACACTTTTATAGAAAATAAACGTAACGAACAAGCACACTTAAAATTCTCAAGTTTCTTTTTATGGGCTTCTTCAGCTGCCATCCACACTCACCATTATTATTGATGTGAATGCCATGCGGGATGGAATACTGTCTCCTACGCAGAACACCAAAGAGGCGTTTAGCGCTTGTTGCACATTACTGTTGATGCTAACACTGGATGCCACGGTCGGTTACACTTCGCGTTTGGTGGACCTAATATTTCGTGCTCAAACCGAAGCTGGACGACGCCAGCGACAGTTACGTTTCTAGATCGAAGCATGTAACGTGGAGACGCCGACGCTGACAGCCACTGATGGTTACATTTAGCGCCTGATGCACCCAAGTCTGATGCACTCCATACCAAAGCCAAAAATAATGGTCCGCTTCTTAGTGAAAACACATTGTTTTATTCAATTGTGTTCGAATGAATACGCACTCATCTGGGTTTTTTCGCATGGAAGACTGCTAGCCATTCATTACTGGCACCGCTTCTGCGATCTGACTTGCACGGTAAACAAATAAATATTGAGTACATATTTGTCTGCTGTCTAACTAAAAGCTGAGTAAACACGCTATTATGCTGATACAGACGCAAGAACAGGAAAAATAGATGCATCTTTCTTTCATCAGTAACTGCATCATTCACAAGCAGAGTTCTACTGCCTGCACAGCAAAAAAACACAGGGAAAAAGTGGGAGTTTAGTTTGGCCATATGAGACATCATCCTGAACTAATGAATTCGCAAACTAATTTGCGAACCAGACTTCATGACTCAGTAAATTTTATTTATTTATTTATTTATTTGATTACCAATAGGCTAACCTTATCAAAATATAGCAGGGAGGGCACATGAAACATATTTGTTTACGAAAAAATCATAACGTTAAAACGACGAAAAAGAGGAATTTCAAAATTACATACAGATAATCCAATATACATAGTCATATTGAGAACAATCAAACAACTTTGATAAAACGTAAACACGGAGTACATTACAGCTAGAATTAACTGGAAAAAGATAAGGTATACATTTGGAAGAATACATAAAGTGAGCAAGTACACGTTTTTATTGAACAACTTAGTCAAATGGTTTATTAACAATAGGTTGATACAAGAACGTGTCCCCTGAAATAATACGATTGTAGAAAGGGAAAGCTATACCTTAATAACTTGATACGGACTCATCGCTTATTGGGTCGATTGATGTTTTAGTGTCATTAGTGCGATTTGTGAGGCAAGCAGTTCGCCTTCAATCGCAGCTGTAAACAAGCTTATGAATGATTGAGTGGTTAGCGTAGGTTTCAGTGCATTCTGATTTTTATTGGTTTGAGGAAAAAAATGAATGTATAAAGCAAATAGTGTTGCAAGGATATTCGACAAGAGTGTGGGAATGGTTATGACGGGTTGGTCTGCTTTAAAGAAGATATTTATTTTTATTACGTTGCGAAGTAGTTAAAACATTCGTGTTAGCCTCGTTATTTCCATTCTGTTTTGTAGTGCCAAAACGCCAGCGTTGTTAAATAGGTGTGTCAATCAGTATATACTTGCTAAAAATAAATCCTATTGCAATCTATGAACTGTTTATACTTTATTAACCTATTAATTAGTAAACGCGAACCAGACAGGGCTGGCATATTCCAGTACACATCTGACGAGGGTTATGTAAGCTCTTAGTTTGGTATTCGGTGGTGCCTGCTCAATACGTCTTACCTGCAAAGTAGTCTTTTTAGGGCTTTGCTGGTTTTGTTATCGATGCGAGCATCCCATCTCAGGTCGTTTGAAATTGTTATTTCTAGATATTCGTGTTTATGACTGTGGTTAAGTGGCAGTTGTCAATGGCCTGAAAAAATTTGGACCTGTGTTTCTTTTGCGCCTTATTACTATGAAAACACATTACCAATATTAAGGCACATTTGCCATATTTCGCACCACACGTGTGCAATTTTTAATGCTCTGTTCAGAGTTAAGTGATCAGCAGGAGTATTGATGTTTTGGTAAAGTACAGAGTCATCTGCAAAGAGCCTTAGCTCTGCTTTAGTTGCGAGGGCCAAATCGATAGTGGAAATTGTGAATATTTATGGGTCTAGTATGCCGCCCCGTGGCACGCCTGGCGTGACTTGTGCTGTTCTAAAGGTAGTGTTCTATAACTGCACGTATTGTGAGCGATTAGATAAGTAATATTTAATGTGGTGTACAATAGTACTATCTCGATGCGTGGGGTTTAACGTCCGAAATCCACCATATCATTATGAGAGACGCCATAGTGAAGGGCTCCGGAAATTCGACCACCTGGGGTTCTTAAACGTGCCCCAAATGTGAGCACACAGGCCTACAACATTTCGACTTCCATCTAAAATGCAGCCGCTGCAGCCGGGATTCGATCCTGTGACCTGCGGGTCAGCGGCCAAGTACCTTAGCCGAGGACCACCTCGGTGGGGCTAATGGTACTATCTCCAAGAGTATTATTTAGTTTACTATTATTTTGAAACCCATGACATGGTCGAATGCTTTTGAGAAATTTAGGAATGTGATTCCGGATAGTTTATGACTAATTATTGGCTGGGCTGCATTGTGTAGTGATTCTAAAAGTTCAATAACCATTGAAAGGCCATTTTGCAAACCATATTGTACAGGAGATGGTATAGGCTTTTTTTCTTGGTAAATACTTGCGTGTTCCAATATCACCCGCTGAAAAAATTACACACAGAACAAGTTAGTGAAATCGGCCTGTAATTTGAAACCACGGTTTAGCTACCTGCTTTGTGCGTTGGAATAATCTTTGCAGGGCTTGCGTGACTGCAGTGTTCTTTTTTTTGAAAAATTAGACATAAATATTTTGCTACCCACTTCACATACTTTTCAAGGAACACGTTCAGTAGGTTGTCAAGACTCGGGTCTTTCTTGGTAATAATATTTATTATCAAGTAGAACACACGCTCTTACGTTACTGTCAGGAGTTATATCAGTGACTAGTTGGAAGATTGCACAAGTTGTATGTTTCCGGAGTCTACGGTAAAAACTGGCTGAAAGTAATCAATGAAAAGATAACGAGGTCTTCGTTGTTTTAAGCAGAACGCATAGGCTTGCTGTTTTAAATGCGAATTTTGTTAGTGACCTTCGGAGAGCTTTCAGCGTATCTATCTATCTATCTATCTATCTATCTATCTATCTATCTATCTATCTAGCTATCTATCTAATCTATCTATCTATCTATCTATCTATCTATCTATCCTATCATAATCTATCTACGATCTATTCTATCTATCTCTATCTATCTATCTATCTATCTATCTAGCCGCTTGCGTTTGGGTGCTTTTGTGGTCACCCCCTTAACTTGGCGTGAACCAAAAATTAGTGTGGGAGGGTACCTAACATGGTTTGACTAATATGAAGCGCTCGTCAAAACATGATATTGTCACAATCCCATCGCGTACGTCGTCATGCGCTTGCCGCCATACAGTGGCACCACCCAACGAGTGGGTGTGAGCCGCTGATATACGGGTATGTGTACAGGTTATTCACACTTAGTATCTACTCAGGAACGACGAGGAACAACATGTGGCAATTTCGACTCGTGAGCGGTAAGCGATACCCGACATCGTTAGCGTCGACCCAATGAAAACATAGAATAAACTTCAGTGTTAGGGAAAAAACTTACCTAGGAAGCTTTGTGACCCCCACCCAGCGAATGCGTATATTGAATTTGAGGGTCCCAGCAGAAACCAAACGCAACAATTCTGCGTGGCAGTCAAGCATTCTACCACAGAGCTACGCCATGCTTCGGAACTACTTTTCAAATAGACGCTAATCTTCGTGAAACGTCAATACTGGTTGCAGCGCTGCCAACCTATTTTCTAAACATTGCGTATGCTACTTTAATATACTCCTTCATACAGCCGTCACGTCGGTTCAATTGTGGGTAAATGTCGTGCGCTGAAGTTTATTTGTGCAGCAATGTCCGGGGCCAGCATGTCCGCGAGCATCAGCGCTTCACATAAGGTTTTTGTGTTCCATTTGACCTCGTTGCGCTAGTGCAATTAGTTTGCTAATAAACAACTGCAACTCTCAACATGTGTCTGGGCGTGCAACCGTTGTACATATGTCCAGCGTCATTTCAAGGCAGATCGCTCTATATAAAATTGCAACATGGTCCACTTCCCTCCGCATTGCTTCGCGTAACGTCGATTCCCAGGCACGTGGGATCTGACAAATTTTTCTTGTTGTATGTACATGTTTGCCAAAATTTATTTGTGCGTTAATCAAAAACGTTGGAAGTATCTTTACAAAGCAATTATATTAGCATACTGTGCAACACTATGGCAAAAGCTCAGGATGTTTTTTTTCAAGCACCATGATTTATCGACGTGTTTGGCGTGAATACGAGTGAAACATAAAGTTGTCATGTAATAACTTCACGGTGTACCATCATAATCACGCCATCTCGTGAGTTTTATTGACGTCATTTTTCCGTCAAAGTGATGGTACCGTAAGATGACGTACTGACGTCATAATGTTATCGTTTCTAGATGAAATATGGGGTCACGACAGCGGCACTGTATTGCCACGTGTGGTAACATAAGCTCACGCAGCCTTCAACCCTGCAAGCAGTGCGACGTAAAATGAGGCGCAGAAAAAAATTCGGAGGCGAGAAAGAGGGGAGGATCAGTTGCTTGACCGTCTAATCATCTTAGGCGATGACTTACATGAGCTAAGCCGCCCTACCAACAATCTCTTTTTATTGCACAATTTAACCTAGGTAGCAAGTGACAACGCAAGAAACATTTTTTCGCAGTTAATTTGGTCGGCTTTATTGAGAACCGAAGGTCACCTGACAGATTAGACAGGCGTGGCGTCAGCACCAACGTGGCTGCCGAATTCGAAAATGAAGTTTTAAATGCGAATGCATTTATCACTCGGGCTATGTCAGGCGAACGGTGGCGTCCACGCACCGGCAGATGTTATTTCTCCGCTCTCACTCCCCCCCCCCCCATAGCACCGATGCGGGCATACGCCCTATCGTCACCCCTAGCAACCGATGCAGGTGGTGCAGAGTAAAGGAGGTGTGAGTAGAGAGGAGGAGCGCGCTTCGGAGTGTGAGAGCGCCTCAACATCGCGAGAGCTCAGGCGGAGCTTCCGCGCGTGTGAAGGCAGTGTTGGAGAGGGTAGATGCAGTGCTTCGCCGCTCCTTCTCTCAGCTGTTTGCTCTCTTTTCTCCTGCTACCACTCTCCCGTTTGCTCGCTTGCATGTACATACAAATGAAGTGAAGCACCACAACCTCACTCTCGACCATTGGCTGGCTGATGAATGTGTGAATACATGGTTACAGTGCAATCCTCGTCTCGTCAATAATTTACGCCACAAAATAACTACGCCGTGTACTATCTGCGCAAGAAATGCTTTCGCATTTCATAACGGTTTCCTTCGGAACGGTGCGGGTAGGCTTTTTCTCCTTCCTTCTCTTTGTTCTCCTCACATTGATATGCCCTGATAACCTCAGTGTTCTGTGTGAATCGTTCACTTTATTGTGTCCTTGTAGGCCCATGTGGGTAGGCAATTCTCCTCTGTACCATGGCTTATTTCCTTGGCATGATTATTGCTATGAAAGCGTTTAGCATTAAAGCAGAGCAGCAGGTTTGTCAAGTTTTTTTTTTCAAAAAACAAAAAATGCTCTAGCAAAAACTTGCACGTGGCACGTCAGGAAGGCTGTCATTGCACTTTTTTTAGCATGACCACCTCACTTAACCTAATGAAAATCGGGTGGAAGCAACATGGTCTCAGAAGCAAGCGGCATTCTTTCTGTTTACATAATGTGCACGTGCGTCAGCAGCGCCGACTCGTCACTTCCGAAAATGCGCCACGGACATACCGGGGAGCTACTGACTCCGTGGCCGACGCTGCCGTGTTGTTTCCTCGTGCGCGCGCTCGTTAAGTTTGCCCGTACGATGCACATTTGAGCAATTATCAACTGCTGGCGTGAGGCAAGTTCATATAGCAGTCCGCGAAAAGCAAGTAGAACGTCAGAACGTTGGAAAGTCAGTGTGTTCTCTTGCCGAAAGCCCCCGCGGCGGTGGTCTAGTGGCTAAGGTACTCGGATGCTGACCCGCAGGTCACGGGTTAGATTCCCGGCTTTGTGCGGCTGCATTTCCGATGGAGGCGGAAAGTTGTAGGGGCCCCGTGTACCTCAGATTTGGGTGCATGTTAAAGAACACCCAGGTGGTCAAAATTTCCGGAACCCTCCACTACGGCGTCTCTCATAATCAAATGGTGGTTTTGGGACGTTAAACCCCACAAATCAATCGATCAATCTCTTTGCCGAAAGTTATTATCTTAATTTGAGAACGCACATGGCGAATTTCCGAAAAGCACCGGCATGTTTGACTGGCGCATATAACAAAAACGACTTGAATAACCGGTGATATGTGTCTTCAGGTGTAACTTTATTACGGGTAAGTGCTATATTCAAGCACATACCTGTAAACAGAGATAGGTACTGTATATACAAACTTGTACGCGACCGCTGCGTGCACAATCAGCGTGTCAGGGAGGTGGTGTTAAAACTGTGAAAGCGATTGCGGGAATTCGGGTATTCCATTCAAAGAAACTGTGAAAATGTATGTGAAACGATAATCGTTCACTCGCGATTTGAATATGGCCGATCGGTTTGAGTAGGGGGGTCAGGTTTTTTAAAAATTGGTCGATTGATTCCCTAAAACGGTCTCTATCGATTTCAGGAACTCTACTCTACAATAGCGCACAACAACAAAAGTAATATACAAGGTAAGGAATGAGTCAAAACATACGCGAAAAAGTGGCCGGCATCAGCGCGGCACGCACACGCGAATTCTCTACCTTGCATAATATATTCCACGGCTGTTTTCACAAATTCTAATCAAAATGACCAACATCAGCACTGTTTAAAACACTCGAGGAGCTGCACTGCTACTTTGGTGGTGTGGGGCGCAGAAATATAAATAAATAATTATTATAATGTATCTCTTGCAAACTTACCTAGGCCTCCACGATGACTCGTTTTCAATGGGACTTGTGTACTTCGCTCATCCACTTTTAAATTAGCGGCTCGAGAGACTTTGAGCTTTCCCTTGTTCTTAGACCACGCAATTTGTAGTGAAAGCGAGATAGTGGGCCTTTGTAGGCCGTGGCGGGCAGCCGGTGTACGCGGTGGCTGGTATACGTGTCACATGTTTTGATTTTTCGGTCTTGTATCGAGTGAACAAACGAGGCCTTCCGCATTCGATGTGCTCGTTAAAGCATGACAACTGAAACCCTCACGGCTTCTCTTTAAACATCGCGCACAGCAAGACATGACGAGCCTCAACAATCCACGCTGCAGCACGCAAACTGCTGTAGGTACCCAGCGAGTTACCTGGGCAAGGCGGGAGATGGTACAACGGCGGAAGTGACATCACATGAACAATATGCATACCGCTTGAATACAGAGAACCTCTAATTTCCCGCTTCAGGCAGATGAGAACACAACATGATCAGAGGCGTCTACACTGTGAAAATATATGTCAAGTAGCATGTGCCTTCAAAACAATGCAGCCTCCCCACGATTCCTCAAACTCCCTCAAGGGTTAAAGGTACGAAAAAGGAGCCTGGCGAGTTTGCTCTTCGTTTCTAATGTGACCGTCTACTGACCTCAAACTGTTCCACACGCACATGATGCCGTCAACGTGCGTCTGGATTGCGCTTATAATTACAGACGTTTCGAAGAACCACACACGTTCTCTAAGTTCAGTTCTCATGTACTGCTCTTTTACATGTATTCGCTCCATTCATGGCTTCTTGATACAGAGAAATTAATTTCTTTGTGCGACCCTGAACGATAACGATTTCCAGTATCTTCTGACCTGTATAGAGCCATGCGGCACGCTAAGCACAACGCAAATTTTGGAACAAAAAACAAAATAAACACAGGCTTGAGAGTTTCACACCTTGTGAACATGCAAATTCGCTGCTGCTGCAACAATGCTATCACGAGTGTTTCAGTACGTGTCTCTTTTATCTATTCTGCAATTTTCTTAAAATGTAGTCCTAGGTATCTCACTGTCTTTTGAACTGTTAGCTATGCGAAAATTATCTTCTGAATCAAAATCTTGGCAATTTGAAGTGCGCGCAGGAACATACCGTTTTTTTTTTCAATTTACGCCATCCTAACAAATCTTAGTACTTTAGGGTAGGCGAAAAAACAAGAAAGCTTGACGAAACTCCTGCCGGATCTTAAACTGCGTTGCAGAAGCTACACAAGCGTCAACGAAAATTCAGAACGTGGAACGCCTAAAATACGCAGTAATATGAAGGTGCCAAAATTCAAGAAAGCAAGAAAAACAATTCAATATTGTATAGACTATATGAAATCAAATCAAATAAAAACGTCTCACGTTCGCCCTTCTAGCTCAATAAATTACATATATTTAAAATGCTTTATTGAGGATGGCTTCACTATTGGGTATCATATAGAGGGCAATTCATACTTTTAAAACAGCTATGCACTCTGTTTCACAAGCCGGCACAGCAAAGCTTTTTTTTTTCAGTGCATAACATTAGAACTGTTGAAACGTTCCCTACCCATGACATTAATATTAGAGACGGTAAAGCGAAGGGTACCGGTAAAGTTGACCACCTGTGGATTTTGAAAGTGCAATTTGATGAAAGCCAACTTCTCACATGCCGTAATATTTTACGACACTGTTCCGGTTCTGCGTACGTGGAACAAAGCGTACGCATATGGGCTGCTAACGCAGTTTCTAGCTCACTTGCCGAGTCCCAGAGATGGAAGCAGCAGTGACATCCCAGCTAAAAGATAATTTCATTAGCCCTAATCAGTCTTACTTTAGAGCGCCATTCTAGTCACCTATTTCTGTGTTGATCGAGTACAGCTTCATCGTATAAGGCAGTGTGAACGAGGCCGGAAGAAAGCCAACGCGAAGTGAAGAATGAAATACGCTGATAGCGAGGACAGCCTGAGAAAAAGTCAACGAAAGTGACTATACGACAGGCAACTAAGTTAACTCGTAACATGTCACCTCATTATGCACCATTCCTAAAGCATGCTCGTAGGAATCAGTGCAGTGTTCTAGAATGGGCACCACCATTTTATTTAAATTCCGATCCGGGAAATCGCAACTTGCTGTAATTTTACTTTTTTCAATTCTTCGGAATGACAAAACTAAGCCCATCCCTACTCCGGGAAGGTCCAGGCAGGTAAATTTTATTTCTACGATTCGTCAACGTAAGAAAGACATGTCTTTATAGCTTTGTCGGGCTAAGCATGATGGTAACAGCACAAAACTGATCTTCATATGCATACAAACTGCAAAATTACGCTTTACCAGGTCGAGAAGTAATACCTTAGTGACTTATCTCGTGCATATACAATCACACTAATAGTTCCTTTAGGGGCAGTTCTACCGCTACCTATCATACTTGCATGGTCAAAAAAAAGTTGGTGTACTGTCGGCAACGCATGCATTTACTTGTCTCTAGCGTACTCTGCTACCTTCGCGGCATCTCTTCAACATAGCCAGCAGCTAGTAAAGCATGAAACCTCCTTCAAACCCCTAATCCCCAACCTCAGATCAGCGTGGCATAGGATCCTAGCATTTCTTAACCTCGCTGCCTTACTTTTTTCCCCGTTATGTCTCACTTTTTGTTGCCGTTACTAACCACTAACACATTCTTGGACTATTTAAC
>WOVY01012889.1:0-17425 GCA_013436015.1 Rhipicephalus annulatus | reverse complement strand
CTATCGAAACGGCAGCGAGCGCACTGTGGCGTACCATTTAGGATGTTTTACAAACCCATAGCGTGATTATCATGTTGGCGGACTGTCTTACATTCGTCGTCTGTTCTGTCACGTTGTACTAATTGGATATGTGAACTAGCGAACGGCACGAGCGCCTGTTACGTAAACCTGTAGTGATGTTTTAAAAGACACGCATAGCGTGATTATCATATTTGACTGTCATTTACATTCGCCTCTGTTCTGGTCACGTTTATACTAATTTGGGTATATGTGAAACAGCGAACGGCACGAGCGCACTGTGCGTAACCTGTTAGTGATGTTTTACAAGACATGCATAGCCGTGATTATCATATTTGGACGTGTCATTTACATTCGTCGTCTGTTCTGGTCACGTTATACTAAATTTGGTATATGTGAAACTAGCGAAACGGCAACGAGCGCACTGTGAGCGTATACCATGTAGTGATGTTTTACAAGACACGCATAGCGTGATTATCATATTTGGACGTGTCATTTACATTCGTCGTCTGTTCTGGTCACGTTATACTAAATTTGGTATATGTGAAACTAGCGAAACGGCAACGAGCGCACTGTGAGCGTATACCATGTAGTGATGTTTTACAAGACACGCATAGCGTGATTATCATATTTGGACGTGTCATTTACATTCGTCGTCTGTTCTGGTCACGTTATACTAAATTTGGTATATGTGAAACTAGCGAAACGGCAGCGAGCGCACTGTGAGCGTATACCATGTAGTGATGTTTTACAAGACACGCATAGCGTGATTATCATATTTGGACGTGTCATTTACATTCGTCGTCTGTTCTGGTCACGTTATACTAAATTTGGTATATGTGAAACTAGCGAAACGGCAACGAGCGCACTGTGAGCGTATACCATGTAGTGATGTTTTACAAGACACGCATAGCGTGATTATCATATTTGGACGTGTCATTTACATTCGTCGTCTGTTCTGGTCACGTTATACTAAATTTGGTATATGTGAAACTAGCGAAACGGCAAGCGAGCGCACTGTGAGCGTATACCATGTAGTGATGTTTTACAAGACACGCATAGCGTGATTAGCATATTTGGACGTGTCATTTACATTCGTCGTCTGTTCTGGTCACGTTATACTAAATTTGGTATATGTGAAGCTATCGAGACGGCAGCGAGCGCACTGTGAGCGTATACCATGTAGTGATGTTTTACAAGACACGCATAGCGTGATTATCATATTTGGACGTGTCATTTACATTTGTCGTCTGTTCTGGTCACGTTATACTAAATTTGGTATATGTGAAACTAGCAAAACGGCAGCGAGCGCACTGTGAGCGTATACCATGTAGTGATGTTTTACAAGACACGCATAGCGTGATTATCATATTTGGACGTGTCATTTACATTCGTCGTCTGTTCTGGTCACGTTATACTAAATTTGGTATATGTGAAACTAGCGAAACGGCAACGAGCGCACTGTGAGCGTATACCATGTAGTGATGTTTTACAAGACACGCATAGCGTGATTATCATATTTGGACGTGTCATTTACATTCGTCGTCTGTTCTGGTCACGTTATACTAAATTTGGTATATGTGAAACTAGCGAAACGGCAACGAGCGCACTGTGAGCGTATACCATGTAGTGATGTTTTACAAGACACGCATAGCGTGATTATCATATTTGGACGTGTCATTTACATTCGTCGTCTGTTCTGGTCACGTTATACTAAATTTGGTATATGTGAAACTAGCGAAACGGCAACGAGCGCACTGTGAGCGTATACCATGTAGTGATGTTTTACAAGACACGCATAGCGTGATTATCATATTTGGACGTGTCATTTACATTCGTCGTCTGTTCTGGTCACGTTATACTAAATTTGGTATATGTGAAACTAGCGAAACGGCAACGAGCGCACTGTGAGCGTATACCATGTAGTGATGTTTTACAAGACACGCATAGCGTGATTATCATATTTGGACGTGTCATTTACATTCGTCGTCTGTTCTGGTCACGTTATACTAAATTTGGTATATGTGAAACTAGCGAAACGGCAAGCGAGCGCACTGTGAGCGTATACCATGTAGTGATGTTTTACAAGACACGCATAGCGTGATTATCATATTTGGACGTGTCATTTACATTCGTCGTCTGTTCTGGTCACGTTATACTAAATTTGGTATATGTGAAACTAGCGAAACGGCAACGAGCGCACTGTGAGCGTATACCATGTAGTGATGTTTTACAAGACACGCATAGCGTGATTATCATATTTGGACGTGTCATTTACATTCGTCGTCTGTTCTGGTCACGTTATACTAAATTTGGTATATGTGAAACTAGCGAAACGGCAACGAGCGCACTGTGAGCGTATACCATGTAGTGATGTTTTACAAGACACGCATAGCGTGATTATCATATTTGGACGTGTCATTTACATTCGTCGTCTGTTCTGGTCACGTTATACTAAATTTGGTATATGTGAAACTAGCGAAACGGCAGCGAGCGCACTGTGAGCGTATACCATGTAGTGATGTTTTACAAGACACGCATAGCGTGATTATCATATTTGGACGTGTCATTTACATTCGTCGTCTGTTCTGGTCACGTTATACTAAATTTGGTATATGTGAAACTAGCGAAACGGCAAGCGAGCGCACTGTGAGCGTATACCATGTAGTGATGTTTTACAAGACACGCATAGCGTGATTATCATATTTGGACGTGTCATTTACATTCGTCGTCTGTTCTGGTCACGTTATACTAAATTTGGTATATGTGAAGCTAGCGAAACGGCAAGCGAGCGCACTGTGAGCGTATACCATGTAGTGATGTTTTACAAGACACGCATAGCGTGATTATCATATTTGGACGTGTCATTTACATTCGTCGTCTGTTCTGGTCACGTTATACTAAATTTGGTATATGTGAAAGCTAGCGAAACGGCAGCGAGCGCACTGTGAGCGTATACCATGTAGTGATGTTTTACAAGACACGCATAGCGTGATTATCATATTTGGACGTGTCATTTACATTCGTCGTCTGTTCTGGTCACGTTATACTAAATTTGGTATATGTGAAACTAGCGAAACGGCAACGAGCGCACTGTGAGCGTATACCATGTAGTGATGTTTTACAAGACACGCATAGCGTGATTATCATATTTGGACGTGTCATTTACATTCGTCGTCTGTTCTGGTCACGTTATACTAAATTTGGTATATGTGAAACTAGCGAAACGGCAACGAGCGCACTGTGAGCGTATACCATGTAGTGATGTTTTACAAGACACGCATAGCGTGATTATCATATTTGGACGTGTCATTTACATTCGTCGTCTGTTCTGGTCACGTTATACTAAATTTGGTATATGTGAAACTAGCGAAACGGCAACGAGCGCACTGTGAGCGTATACCATGTAGTGATGTTTTACAAGACACGCATAGCGTGATTATCATATTTGGACGTGTCATTTACATTCGTCGTCTGTTCTGGTCACGTTATACTAAATTTGGTATATGTGAAACTAGCGAAACGGCAACGAGCGCACTGTGAGCGTATACCATGTAGTGATGTTTTACAAGACACGCATAGCGTGATTATCATATTTGGACGTGTCATTTACATTCGTCGTCTGTTCTGGTCACGTTATACTAAATTTGGTATATGTGAAACTAGCGAAACGGCAACGAGCGCACTGTGAGCGTATACCATGTAGTGATGTTTTACAAGACACGCATAGCGTGATTATCATATTTGGACGTGTCATTTACATTCGTCGTCTGTTCTGGTCACGTTATACTAAATTTGGTATATGTGAAACTAGCGAAACGGCAACGAGCGCACTGTGAGCGTATACCATGTAGTGATGTTTTACAAGACACGCATAGCGTGATTATCATATTTGGACGTGTCATTTACATTCGTCGTCTGTTCTGGTCACGTTATACTAAATTTGGTATATGTGAAACTAGCGAAACGGCAACGAGCGCACTGTGAGCGTATACCATGTAGTGATGTTTTACAAGACACGCATAGCGTGATTATCATATTTGGACGTGTCATTTACATTCGTCGTCTGTTCTGGTCACGTTATACTAAATTTGGTATATGTGAAACTAGCGAAACGGCAACGAGCGCACTGTGAGCGTATACCATGTAGTGATGTTTTACAAGACACGCATAGCGTGATTATCATATTTGGACGTGTCATTTACATTCGTCGTCTGTTCTGGTCACGTTATACTAAATTTGGTATATGTGAAACTAGCGAAACGGCAACGAGCGCACTGTGAGCGTATACCATGTAGTGATGTTTTACAAGACACGCATAGCGTGATTATCATATTTGGACGTGTCATTTACATTCGTCGTCTGTTCTGGTCACGTTATACTAAATTTGGTATATGTGAAGCTAGCGAAACGGCAGCGAGCGCACTGTGAGCGTATACCATGTAGTGATGTTTTACAAGACACGCATAGCGTGATTATCATATTTGGACGTGTCATTTACATTCGTCGTCTGTTCTGGTCACGTTATACTAAATTTGGTATATGTGAAACTAGCGAAACGGCAACGAGCGCACTGTGAGCGTATACCATGTAGTGATGTTTTACAAGACACGCATAGCGTGATTATCATATTTGGACGTGTCATTTACATTCGTCGTCTGTTCTGGTCACGTTATACTAAATTTGGTATATGTGAAACTAGCGAAACGGCAACGAGCGCACTGTGAGCGTATACCATGTAGTGATGTTTTACAAGACACGCATAGCGTGATTATCATATTTGGACGTGTCATTTACATTCGTCGTCTGTTCTGGTCACGTTATACTAAATTTGGTATATGTGAAACTAGCGAAACGGCAACGAGCGCACTGTGAGCGTATACCATGTAGTGATGTTTTACAAGACACGCATAGCGTGATTATCATATTTGGACGTGTCATTTACATTCGTCGTCTGTTCTGGTCACGTTATACTAAATTTGGTATATGTGAAACTAGCGAAACGGCAACGAGCGCACTGTGAGCGTATACCATGTAGTGATGTTTTACAAGACACGCATAGCGTGATTATCATATTTGGACGTGTCATTTACATTCGTCGTCTGTTCTGGTCACGTTATACTAAATTTGGTATATGTGAAACTAGCGAAACGGCAACGAGCGCACTGTGAGCGTATACCATGTAGTGATGTTTTACAAGACACGCATAGCGTGATTATCATATTTGGACGTGTCATTTACATTCGTCGTCTGTTCTGGTCACGTTATACTAAATTTGGTATATGTGAAACTAGCGAAACGGCAACGAGCGCACTGTGAGCGTATACCATGTAGTGATGTTTTACAAGACACGCATAGCGTGATTATCATATTTGGACGTGTCATTTACATTCGTCGTCTGTTCTGGTCACGTTATACTAAATTTGGTATATGTGAAACTAGCGAAACGGCAACGAGCGCACTGTGAGCGTATACCATGTAGTGATGTTTTACAAGACACGCATAGCGTGATTATCATATTTGGACGTGTCATTTACATTCGTCGTCTGTTCTGGTCACGTTATACTAAATTTGGTATATGTGAAACTAGCGAAACGGCAACGAGCGCACTGTGAGCGTATACCATGTAGTGATGTTTTACAAGACACGCATAGCGTGATTATCATATTTGGACGTGTCATTTACATTCGTCGTCTGTTCTGGTCACGTTATACTAAATTTGGTATATGTGAAACTAGCGAAACGGCAACGAGCGCACTGTGAGCGTATACCATGTAGTGATGTTTTACAAGACACGCATAGCGTGATTATCATATTTGGACGTGTCATTTACATTCGTCGTCTGTTCTGGTCACGTTATACTAAATTTGGTATATGTGAAGCTAGCGAAACGGCAGCGAGCGCACTGTGAGCGTATACCATGTAGTGATGTTTTACAAGACACGCATAGCGTGATTATCATATTTGGACGTGTCATTTACATTCGTCGTCTGTTCTGGTCACGTTATACTAAATTTGGTATATGTGAAACTAGCGAAACGGCAACGAGCGCACTGTGAGCGTATACCATGTAGTGATGTTTTACAAGACACGCATAGCGTGATTATCATATTTGGACGTGTCATTTACATTCGTCGTCTGTTCTGGTCACGTTATACTAAATTTGGTATATGTGAAACTAGCGAAACGGCAACGAGCGCACTGTGAGCGTATACCATGTAGTGATGTTTTACAAGACACGCATAGCGTGATTATCATATTTGGACGTGTCATTTACATTCGTCGTCTGTTCTGGTCACGTTATACTAAATTTGGTATATGTGAAACTAGCGAAACGGCAACGAGCGCACTGTGAGCGTATACCATGTAGTGATGTTTTACAAGACACGCATAGCGTGATTATCATATTTGGACGTGTCATTTACATTCGTCGTCTGTTCTGGTCACGTTATACTAAATTTGGTATATGTGAAACTAGCGAAACGGCAACGAGCGCACTGTGAGCGTATACCATGTAGTGATGTTTTACAAGACACGCATAGCGTGATTATCATATTTGGACGTGTCATTTACATTCGTCGTCTGTTCTGGTCACGTTATACTAAATTTGGTATATGTGAAACTAGCGAAACGGCAACGAGCGCACTGTGAGCGTATACCATGTAGTGATGTTTTACAAGACACGCATAGCGTGATTATCATATTTGGACGTGTCATTTACATTCGTCGTCTGTTCTGGTCACGTTATACTAAATTTGGTATATGTGAAGCTAGCGAAACGGCAGCGAGCGCACTGTGAGCGTATACCATGTAGTGATGTTTTACAAGACACGCATAGCGTGATTATCATATTTGGACGTGTCATTTACATTCGTCGTCTGTTCTGGTCACGTTATACTAAATTTGGTATATGTGAAACTAGCGAAACGGCAACGAGCGCACTGTGAGCGTATACCATGTAGTGATGTTTTACAAGACACGCATAGCGTGATTATCATATTTGGACGTGTCATTTACATTCGTCGTCTGTTCTGGTCACGTTATACTAAATTTGGTATATGTGAAACTAGCGAAACGGCAACGAGCGCACTGTGAGCGTATACCATGTAGTGATGTTTTACAAGACACGCATAGCGTGATTATCATATTTGGACGTGTCATTTACATTCGTCGTCTGTTCTGGTCACGTTATACTAAATTTGGTATATGTGAAACTAGCGAAACGGCAACGAGCGCACTGTGAGCGTATACCATGTAGTGATGTTTTACAAGACACGCATAGCGTGATTATCATATTTGGACGTGTCATTTACATTCGTCGTCTGTTCTGGTCACGTTATACTAAATTTGGTATATGTGAAACTAGCGAAACGGCAACGAGCGCACTGTGAGCGTATACCATGTAGTGATGTTTTACAAGACACGCATAGCGTGATTATCATATTTGGACGTGTCATTTACATTCGTCGTCTGTTCTGGTCACGTTATACTAAATTTGGTATATGTGAAACTAGCGAAACGGCAACGAGCGCACTGTGAGCGTATACCATGTAGTGATGTTTTACAAGACACGCATAGCGTGATTATCATATTTGGACGTGTCATTTACATTCGTCGTCTGTTCTGGTCACGTTATACTAAATTTGGTATATGTGAAACTAGCGAAACGGCAACGAGCGCACTGTGAGCGTATACCATGTAGTGATGTTTTACAAGACACGCATAGCGTGATTATCATATTTGGACGTGTCATTTACATTCGTCGTCTGTTCTGGTCACGTTATACTAAATTTGGTATATGTGAAACTAGCGAAACGGCAACGAGCGCACTGTGAGCGTATACCATGTAGTGATGTTTTACAAGACACGCATAGCGTGATTATCATATTTGGACGTGTCATTTACATTCGTCGTCTGTTCTGGTCACGTTATACTAAATTTGGTATATGTGAAACTAGCGAAACGGCAACGAGCGCACTGTGAGCGTATACCATGTAGTGATGTTTTACAAGACACGCATAGCGTGATTATCATATTTGGACGTGTCATTTACATTCGTCGTCTGTTCTGGTCACGTTATACTAAATTTGGTATATGTGAAACTAGCGAAACGGCAACGAGCGCACTGTGAGCGTATACCATGTAGTGATGTTTTACAAGACACGCATAGCGTGATTATCATATTTGGACGTGTCATTTACATTCGTCGTCTGTTCTGGTCACGTTATACTAAATTTGGTATATGTGAAACTAGCGAAACGGCAACGAGCGCACTGTGAGCGTATACCATGTAGTGATGTTTTACAAGACACGCATAGCGTGATTATCATATTTGGACGTGTCATTTACATTCGTCGTCTGTTCTGGTCACGTTATACTAAATTTGGTATATGTGAAACTAGCGAAACGGCAACGAGCGCACTGTGAGCGTATACCATGTAGTGATGTTTTACAAGACACGCATAGCGTGATTATCATATTTGGACGTGTCATTTACATTCGTCGTCTGTTCTGGTCACGTTATACTAAATTTGGTATATGTGAAACTAGCGAAACGGCAACGAGCGCACTGTGAGCGTATACCATGTAGTGATGTTTTACAAGACACGCATAGCGTGATTATCATATTTGGACGTGTCATTTACATTCGTCGTCTGTTCTGGTCACGTTATACTAAATTTGGTATATGTGAAACTAGCGAAACGGCAACGAGCGCACTGTGAGCGTATACCATGTAGTGATGTTTTACAAGACACGCATAGCGTGATTATCATATTTGGACGTGTCATTTACATTCGTCGTCTGTTCTGGTCACGTTATACTAAATTTGGTATATGTGAAGCTATCGAAACGGCAGCGAGCGCACTGTGAGCGTATACCATGTAGTGATGTTTTACAAGACACGCATAGCGTGATTATCATATTTGGACGTGTCATTTACATTCGTCGTCTGTTCTGGTCACGTTATACTAAATTTGGTATATGTGAAACTAGCAAAACGGCAACGAGCGCACTGTGAGCGTATACCATGTAGTGATGTTTTACAAGACACGCATAGCGTGATTATCATATTTGGACGTGTCAT
This sequence comes from Rhipicephalus annulatus, assembly GCA_013436015.1. Lineage (NCBI taxonomy): Eukaryota > Metazoa > Arthropoda > Arachnida > Ixodida > Ixodidae > Rhipicephalus > Rhipicephalus annulatus. The sequence continues at coordinate 8,322 of WOVY01012889.1, read as the reverse complement.
TTACATTCGTCGTCTGTTCTGGTCACGTTATACTAAATTTGGTATATGTGAAACTAGCGAAACGGCAACGAGCGCACTGTGAGCGTATACCATGTAGTGATGTTTTACAAGACACGCATAGCGTGATTATCATATTTGGACGTGTCATTTACATTCGTCGTCTGTTCTGGTCACGTTATACTAAATTTGGTATATGTGAAACTAGCGAAACGGCAACGAGCGCACTGTGAGCGTATACCATGTAGTGATGTTTTACAAGACACGCATAGCGTGATTATCATATTTGGACGTGTCATTTACATTCGTCGTCTGTTCTGGTCACGTTATACTAAATTTGGTATATGTGAAACTAGCGAAACGGCAACGAGCGCACTGTGAGCGTATACCATGTAGTGATGTTTTACAAGACACGCATAGCGTGATTATCATATTTGGACGTGTCATTTACATTCGTCGTCTGTTCTGGTCACGTTATACTAAATTTGGTATATGTGAAACTAGCGAAACGGCAACGAGCGCACTGTGAGCGTATACCATGTAGTGATGTTTTACAAGACACGCATAGCGTGATTATCATATTTGGACGTGTCATTTACATTCGTCGTCTGTTCTGGTCACGTTATACTAAATTTGGTATATGTGAAACTAGCGAAACGGCAACGAGCGCACTGTGAGCGTATACCATGTAGTGATGTTTTACAAGACACGCATAGCGTGATTATCATATTTGGACGTGTCATTTACATTCGTCGTCTGTTCTGGTCACGTTATACTAAATTTGGTATATGTGAAACTAGCGAAACGGCAACGAGCGCACTGTGAGCGTATACCGTGTAGTGATGTTTTACAAGACACGCATAGCGTGATTATCATATTTGGACGTGTCATTTACATTCGTCGTCTGTTCTGGTCACGTTATACTAAATTTGGTATATGTGAAACTAGCGAAACGGCAACGAGCGCACTGTGAGCGTATACCATGTAGTGATGTTTTACAAGACACGCATAGCGTGATTATCATATTTGGACGTGTCATTTACATTCGTCGTCTGTTCTGGTCACGTTATACTAAATTTGGTATATGTGAAACTAGCGAAACGGCAACGAGCGCACTGTGAGCGTATACCATGTAGTGATGTTTTACAAGACACGCATAGCGTGATTATCATATTTGGACGTGTCATTTACATTCGTCGTCTGTTCTGGTCACGTTATACCAAATTTGGTATATGTGAAGCTATCGAGACGGCAGCGAGCGCACTGTGAGCGTATACAATGTAGTGATGTTTTACAAGACACGCATAGCGTGATTATCATATTTGGACGTGTCATTTACATTTGTCGTCTGTTCTGGTCACGTTATACTAAATTTGGTATATGTGAAACTACCAAAACGGCAGTGAGCGCACTGTGAGCGTATACCATGTAGTGATGTTTTACAAGACACGCATAGCGTGATTATCATATTTTGACGTGTCATTTACATTCGTCGTCTGTTCTGGTCACGTTATACTAAATTTGGTATATGTGAAACTAGCAAAACAGGCAACGAGCGCACTGTGAGTGTATACCGTGTAGTGATGTTTTACAAGACACGCATAGCGTGATTATCATATTTGGACGTGTCATTTACATTTGTCGTCTGTTCTGGTCACGTTATACTAAATTTGGTATATGTGAAACTAGCAAAACGGCAACGAGCGCACTGTGAGCGTATACCATGTAGTGATGTTTTACAAGACACGCATAGCGTGATTATCATATTTGGACGTGTCATTTACATTCGTCGTCTGTTCTGGTCACGTTATACTAAATTTGGTATATGTGAAACTAGCAAACGGCAACGAGCGCACTGTGAGCGTATACCATGTAGTGATGTTTTACAAGACACGCATAGCGTGATTATCATATTTGGACGTGTCATTTACATTCGTCGTCTGTTCTGGTCACGTTATACTAAATTTGGTATATGTGAAACTAGCGAAACGGCAACGAGCGCACTGTGAGCGTATACCGTGTAGTGATGTTTTACAAGACACGCATAGCGTGATTATCATATTTGGACGTGTCATTTACATTCGTCGTCTGTTCTGGTCACGTTATACTAAATTTGGTATATGTGAAGCTAGCGAACGGCAGCGAGCGCACTGTGAGCGTATACCATGTAGTGATGTTTTACAAGACACGCATAGCGTGATTATCATATTTGGACGTGTCATTTACATTCGTCGTCTGTTCTGGTCACGTTATACTAAATTTGGTATATGTGAAACTAGCAAAACGGCAACGAGCGCACTGTGAGCGTATACCATGTAGTGATGTTTTACAAGACACGCATAGCGTGATTATCATATTTGGACGTGTCATTTACATTCGTCGTCTGTTCTGGTCACGTTATACTAAATTTGGTATATGTGAAACTAGCGAAACGGCAACGAGCGCACTGTGAGCGTATACCATGTAGTGATGTTTTACAAGACACGCATAGCGTGATTATCATATTTGGACGTGTCATTTACATTCGTCGTCTGTTCTGGTCACGTTATACTAAATTTGGTATATGTGAAACTAGCGAAACGGCAACGAGCGCACTGTGAGCGTATACCATGTAGTGATGTTTTACAAGACACGCATAGCGTGATTATCATATTTGGACGTGTCATTTACATTCGTCGTCTGTTCTGGTCACGTTATACTAAATTTGGTATATGTGAAACTAGCGAAACGGCAACGAGCGCACTGTGAGCGTATACCATGTAGTGATGTTTTACAAGACACGCATAGCGTGATTATCATATTTGGACGTGTCATTTACATTCGTCGTCTGTTCTGGTCACGTTATACCTAAATTTGGTATATGTGAAGCTATCGAGACGGCAGCGAGCGCACTGTGAGCGTATACAATGTAGTGATGTTTTACAAGACACGCATAGCGTGATTATCATATTTGGACGTGTCATTTACATTTGTCGTCTGTTCTGGTCACGTTATACTAAATTTGGTATATGTGAAACTAGCCAAAACGGCAGTGAGCGCACTGTGAGCGTATACCATGTAGTGATGTTTTACAAGACACGCATAGCGTGATTATCATATTTGACGTGTCATTTACATTCGTCGTCTGTTCTGGTCACGTTATACTAAATTTGGTATATGTGAAACTAGCAAACGGCAACGAGCGCACTGTGAGCGTATACCAGTGTAGTGATGTTTTACAAGACACGCATAGCGTGATTATCATATTTGGACGTGTCATTTACATTTGTCGTCTGTTCTGGTCACGTTATACTAAATTTGGTATATGTGAAACTAGCAAAACGGCAACGAGCGCACTGTGAGCGTATACCATGTAGTGATGTTTTACAAGACACGCATAGCGTGATTATCATATTTGGACGTGTCATTTACATTCGTCGTCTGTTCTGGTCACGTTATACTAAATTTGGTATATGTGAAACTAGCGAAACGGCAACGAGCGCACTGTGAGCGTATACCATGTAGTGATGTTTTACAAGACACGCATAGCGTGATTATCATATTTGGACGTGTCATTTACATTCGTCGTCTGTTCTGGTCACGTTATACTAAATTTGGTATATGTGAAACTAGCGAAACGGCAACGAGCGCACTGTGAGTGTATACCGTGTAGTGATGTTTTACAAGACACGCAGTAGCGTGATTATCATATTTGGACGTGTCATTTACATTCGTCGTCTGTTCTGGTCACGTTATACTAAATTTGGTATATGTGAACTAGCGAACGGCAGCGAGCGCACTGTGAGCGTATACCATGTAGTGATGTTTTACAAGACACGCATAGCGTGATTATCATATTTGGACGTGTCATTTACATTTGTCGTCTGTTCTGGTCACGTTATACTAAATTTGGTATATGTGAAACTAGCAAAACGGCAACGAGCGCACTGTGAGCGTATACCATGTAGTGATGTTTTACAAGACACGCATAGCGTGATTATCATATTTGGACGTGTCATATACATTCGTCGTCTGTTCTGGTCACGTTATACTAAATTTGGTATATGTGAAACTAGCGAAACGGCCGCGTGCGCACAGTGAGCATATACCATGTAGTGATGTTTTACTTGACACGCATAGCGTGATTCGCATGTTTGGACTTGTCATTTACATTCGTCGTATGTTCTGGTCACGTTATACTAAATTTCGTATATGTGAAGTGTGATGCGATGGTGATGCGACTGGTGCGCGTAATTGTGAATGATTGAAAAGTGCGCGAAATTAAAGGATGACCGAGTGCACGTGCTGGGTCGCCTGAACAACGACGACGCCGAGGACCGGTACACGTGAGAGCGTGGTGCGCAAGCATCCAAGACCATAAAGCAAACAAGGGCCAATGGCTGATCACCACGGAGTTTTGAAAGGCCAATCGGGACGAGACAAGTGTGCCCCAGAGGAAGCCAATCCTGAAGGGCAAGAGAGCTGGGAGTTCGAGGTGAACGAGGCAAGAGGAAGGACACAGCTGGGAGCTGAAGACAGGCAGTCGGGTGGCAGACCTGAGCCTTCTGGACCTCACCCGGTCTGGACCTCCGGACAGCGCCTTCCAAGGACGGCGAGCTGCCTCAACGGTCGAGACCCAGGCCTGCAGATTCCGGTGCGGGTGCAGCAACGGCAGTTCGGGTCACGGGCCTGAGCCTTGCAACCAGCCACCTCATCGGGCGAATCTGGGCCGCCACAGGCATCACCGAGCGAGCCCCGTTCCATCGTCGCCGCCAGCGAGCATCGGTACACGCCGTCGCCACCATTACAGCAGCAACGTTTTGGTGAGATCGAACTTGCTCTCTTCCCTGCACCGCCGAATCACCGCGTCAGAACTGCATCATGTAGCTGTGACTTTCCGTCGACAGTTTCGGGACTTTAGATGTTTGTTTTCCTTCTAAATCCCGCTTTTAGCCAGCTACTCATTTCTTGTAGTTTGTGTTTGAGTTTTGCTTCAGTTCTGCAGTAAATGTTTAGGTGTTGTTTGTTAAGCAAACGGCTTTGTCCTTATTAGAAAAACTCTCCGGGGCTCAACCAGGAGAAACAAATCAGCAACAAGAACCCGCATCACAAACTGGCGTCCGCAGCGACAGGACAAAGCCGTTGGTTTGACACCTTCATTTATTGACGCGGTTGACATCATGTCGAATATGCGAGAGCTAATGGCCTTGGCGGATCGCATGGGAATTGATGGGGCGGATTTTAAAGCATGGTACGAGGAGAAGGAGACACGAGCACGAGAGGAACGGGCTGCGGAACGAGAAGCTCGAAAGGAACAGTTGGAACGGGAGACGCAGGCCAAGAAGGAGCAGCTTGAGCTCGAGACGCGCGAAAAAGAAAAACAGCTCGAACTGGAGACACGCGCAAAGAAGGAGCAGCTGGAATTAGAGAACCAAAACCTGCAACTGCGTCTTAGACTTGCCGAAGCTGAGAATAGCCGTGTAGAGACAAGAACTGTTGACTCAGCACCAGGCTCAGCACAAGAAAGGAGTGTTTCATGCAGCGTGAATCCTCATAATTTGATACCGGGATTTAATGAAAGCCGGGACGACTTGGACGCCTATTTAAAAAGGTTCGAGAGAGTCGCCATCGGTCAAGAATGGCCTAGGGACAAATGGGCCACAGCTTTAAGTTTATGTTTGAGCGGAGAAGCCTTAAAGGTGTTTGGAAGACTTTCGCCGGAGGATTCACTCGATTATGATAAAGCCAAGTTGGCGTTGCTCCAGCGTTTCCGTTTTACGGCCGAAGGGTATCGGGAAAAGTTCCGACAAAGCAAGCCACAGGACGGCGAAACAGGCAAGCAGTACGCAACTAGGCTACTGAGTTTTTTCGATCGTTGGGTCGAAATGTCGAGGACCGGAAAAGAATATTCGGCTCTTCGTAACTTGATAGTTACAGAACAGTTTTTAAGAAACTGTCATCACCGTTTGGCACTTTTCCTGCGAGAAAAGAACTTCAACAAGCTAGAGGACATGGCCGAGGCCTCAGATAACTTTTTAGAAGCTCAGAGGCAAGTCAACCTGTTAGTTTTCCGAGAAAAAGTGGAATCTAAAAGCAATACGGAAAAAAGTGGTAGTTACTCGGAGAGAGGAGCAGTACGTTGTTTTGTATGTGGCAAAATGGGTCACAGGGCATCGGAGTGCCGATCAAGGCCAAAACAACCTTTCTGTGGATATTGTCAGAAGACGGGGCATGATTCCAAAACTTGCTCAAAGAAGAACGGTTCAGCCAACAAGACGTCATGTCTTTTGTCGCCAGAGGAGCACTCAACGGAAGTGAAGCTTTCACCGGACAAAGAAGAGGACATGGCGGGCGCCGTGAATACTCACCCGAAGTTTGCCACACACAAAATGCCCGTGTTACAGGGCAGAATCTTTGGCCGAACCGTCTCAGTGTTGCGGGATACGGGTAGCAATACGCTGGTGGTGCGTCGTTCTCTGGTACCCGATGAAGCCCTCATAGGTACTACCGCTACGCTATTCTTAGCCGATGGCAGTAGCATCACCGTTCCTGAGGCGGAGGTGGAAATTCATTCACCTTATTTTTCTGGTACATTTATTGTCAAATGCATGACAAACCCACTCTACGACCTTATCGTCGGAAATGTACCAGGTTCACGTGAAGTCCATGACCCCGATACCAAGTGGGAGGAAAGGATTCCGGTAAAAACCTACCCCAACTATATAGCGAGTGGAAAAGGAGCAGATAGAGAGGATGGTACCCTGAAGTCTTCAGTGGTTGGTATCAAAATCCGAGAGCAACGGTCAATCTCATCTGAAATCGATGTACCCACCTTGAAGACGACCCGAAAGGATCTTAGTGCCGCTCAAAAACAGGACAAGACCCTAGATTCTTGCAGGAGTAAAGTAGGTCAAGGGCTACAGGGAGGATCAAAGTCCTATTCGTTCGAGATAGAAAAGGGGCTGCTATACCGCTATTATCACCTACCATCTGGTAAGGTGATTCAACAAGTAGTAGTGCCCCAAAGGTTGCGCAGCCAAGTGCTTACTTTGGCGCACGAAACCCTGATGTCGGGGCATCAAGGAATAAAAAGAACGATTGATCGTGTTCTACAATCATTTTACTGGCCAGGAGTTCAAGAGGCAGTGAGGAGATACGTGCGCTCTTGTGACGCATGCCAACGAACCTACCCCAAGAGCAGAGTTGGTAAGGCACCACTAGGTCGAATGCCTTTGATAGACACCCCATTCGAAAGAGTGGCAGTGGACATTATCGGGCCTTTAAAGCCAATATCACACATGGGTAATCGATATATACTAACACTAGTGGACTTCGCTACTAGATACCCAGATGCAATAGCCCTGCCATCCATCGATTCAGCCACAGTAGCCGAGGCACTGGTAGAGATGTTTTTCTCGAATCGGGTTCCCGCGTGAGGTACTTTGTGATCAGGCATCATGCTTTACATCGGAGCTAATGAGAGAGGTCAATAACTTGTTGGCGATCAAGCATCTCAGCTCCACACCCTATCATCCCATGTGTAATGGCTTAGTGGAGAGATTTAATGGCACACTAAAGCAAATGTTGCGTAAATTGTGCCAAGAGGAACCCAAGACATGGGACCGACTATTAGCCCCACTCCTGTTTGCGTACCGGGAAGTCCCGCAAGCCAGCTTGGGATTTTCGCCTTTGAGCTGATCTACGGTAGAAATGTTCGAGGACCTCTCAGTCTACTTAAAGAATTATGGACCGGAGACAATCAAAGCGAGGAAGTGAAGACAACATATGGGTATGTCCTGGATCTCAGAGATCGCCTAGAAAAAACATTGCAGTTGGCACAAGAAAACCTGTCACGAGCTAAAACAACGCAGAAGAAATACTATGACCGGGGAAGTCGGATGCGTCGGCTAAAGGTTGGAGACCGCGCCCTCGTACTACTTCCCACGACGGAAAACAAGCTTATGATGCATTGGAAAGGACCTTTCAGGGTCACAGGAAAGAAGGTGACTCTGACTACTGGCTGATATGGGACTACTACCCAAGCTGTTCCATATAAACATGTTAAAAACGCTACGAAGAGCGTCCTCCAGAAATATCACCCCAGTCCGCATCTTTCATTGTAGTGGAAGAGGAAGAGACAGACACGCCAGTGCCTACCTTTAAAGCTACTGAGGGCTTTGGTACTGAAGCTATCAAGCTTGGTCCTAACCTCAGGAATAGACAAAGGGAAGAAATTGACGAGCTCCTAGCCACCCATAAAGACGTCTTTTCCGAAGTCCCCGGCAAGACAAACTTGTTGGAGTGTCGTCTTAAACTGACAACGTCCGAGCCTATCAAACACTCCAC
>WOVY01012886.1:0-51233 GCA_013436015.1 Rhipicephalus annulatus | reverse complement strand
GGTTGGCGATGCAAGCAGTAAAAATGAAAATAGAAACATGGGCCGAACATAACGATATTTTGGGAGAACTTCAGAACGGATTTCGAGTCGACAGGCGGTTAGGACGATAACCTGTTTGTTCTCACTCAGTGTATAGAAATATCTAAAATAGAGAATAGGCCCTTGTACGTGGCTTTTCTAGACATCACTGGGGCATACGACAACGTTAATCAGGAAATTTTGTGGGATATATTGAAAGGAATGGGCATGGGCGACGACTGTATACAGCTTTTTGAGGAAGATATACCGAGAAAATACAGTTTGCATAGAGTGGGAAGGAATGCGTAGCAAAGAGAACGTTGAGGTTAGCAAGGGTCTGAGACAGGGATGTCCTTTGTCCCCGCTGTTATTCATGCTGTACATGGTGAGTATGGAAAAAGCGCTAGAAGGTAGCAACATTGGTTTTAATCTGTCACACAAACAGGGCGGCATGATGATTGAGCAGAAGCTTCCAGGTTTATTTTATGCGGACGATATCGTCTTATTTGCGGACAGTCGAGATGATATACAGCAGCTGGCGAATATATGCGGAAGGGAAGGTGAAGCTCTTGGACTAGGATTCAGTGTAACGAAGTGTGGATTGATGGTATTCAATGATCCCTGTGGTCAGACGGTATCCATACAAGGCCAAGAAATACCGAGGGTAAGCGAATACAAGTACCTTGAAGTATGGGTAAATGAGAGTGATAGATACATGGAGGGTACAGGAAAAAGCCTCGGCAGCAAAAGGAAAGAGGAATGCGGCAATAATGAAGCACAGAACGTTGTGGGGATACAATAGGTATGAGGTGCTTCGAGGTCTGTGGAAGGGTGTAATGGTTGCAGGGCTTACTTTTGGGAACTCGGTGGTGTGCATGAGGGCAGAGGTGCAATCGGAAATGGATGTAAATCAAAGGACTGTGGGACGCCTCGCGTTGGGTGCTCACGGGAAGACGACAAACGAGGCTGTAAAGGGCGATATGGGGTGGGCAGGTTTTGAGGCGAGGGAAGCGCAGAGCAAAATAAGGTTCGAAGAAAGGCTAAGAAATATGAAGGAGAGTAGATGGGCAGAGAAGGTGTTCCGTTATTTGTATAGGAAGAGCGTGGACACACAGTGGAGAAAAAGAACTAGAAGACTCACTAGTAAATATACGGCTGGTACTGTAAGCCATATGTCAACAAAGAGCGTTAAGGGAAAAGTCAGGGAGGCGGAGAGGATTTACTGGATGGCAGCTATGGAGAAAAAACCGGCTTTGAGTAACTACCGAAAGGGCAAAATGAAATAAGGAGGGAGGCATTTTACGATAATTCAAGGGGAAGCGCTTTACTGTTTGAAGCGAGATTGGGTTGCCTTAGAACGCGTAGTTATAAAGCAAGATTCAGTAAAGAAGAAGAACAATGCACATGCTGCGGGAAAGATAAGGAAACGGCGGAGCATGTTCTGATTGAATGTGGAGATATCCACCCAGGTGTACGTTTGGGCACGAGCCTACAGGAAGCCTTGGGTTTTAGGGACAACAATGGAAAGCTGAACACACCCGCGATTGAAATAAGTAAGAGACGGTTAGAGTATTGGTGGCAGAAAATTAGAGAGAAAGGACAAAAATAAATATTGGAAAAATAAAATATGGACAGTGTGCCGTAAATGGCAGAGAACTTAAGCTGAAAATTTACCTTTTTTCCATTAAGATAGAATTTATCGAAGTAGAGGCATTAGGCCAACATCAAAAAAGAAAAAAAGGTTTTTTTTTTGTCGAGCCTGGTGGCATACTTGTCACCACCCCGTTATAAAGGGGACGCTCATAGCATCCATCCATCCATCGCCAAACTTCTGGAATCCGTACGCGCTCTTCCGTGTGTATTGAATAATTGATGTGTAGCCGGGCAAGGAGGTGGCAACCCGACGGTGTTTTACAGAGTCTAGTATATTGGTTTGTCAAGTGCGCCTCTCTCAGCTCCTTGAAGGTGTTAACCATTCCCAAGCCCAAAAGGCGCTGGTTAGAGGTGCTGACAGGAAGGTCAAGGGCGCGCTTGTAGATTTTGCGGAGAATGACTTCGAGTGCATTCTCGTCGGATTTGCGACGGTGGAGGTATGGAGCCGAGTACAGGACTCGGCTGGTTACGAATGCATGCGCCAGCCGCAAGGCATCTTTGCATCGTAACCCCCCGCGCTTGTTGGAAACCCGGCGGACCATCCGGCCCACCTGGTCCCCCACCTTACGCAATTTGGCCAATGTTGTGTCTGCTCTGCGATTTTTGTGTATAAAAAGCCCTAGTACTCTAATCTCATCGCGTTCAGGTATGGGTCCGCTGTGAAGGGAGAGGTCGATTTTTGTGGTGCACTTTGGTGATGGTCGTATGTGCACAAATTCCGATTTGGACGGGGAGCACTGAAGGCCGCAGCGACGGGCATAGTCATTCGCGATGTCCGCAGCTTGCTGCAGGCTTGCCTCCATGTCTCCTGCCGAGCCGTGTGACGCCCATATGGGGATATCGTCGGCGTACAGCGCATGCTGTATGCCTTCGACTTTCGCCAGCTGAGCGGGGAGTCTCATCATTGCCACATTGAATAGGAGGGGCGAGAGGACCGCTCCCTGCGGAGTCCGTCTCGGGCCTAATCGGTAAGGGCCATGTTCAATGTCCTGAATCCGAATTTATGATTGTTCGTCAGTGAGGAATTGTTTAATATAGTTGAAAGTGTTTTGGCCGCAATCCACCTGTGAGAGATGTGTTAGAATAATTTCGTGGGTCACGTTATCAAAGGCCCCCTTCAGATCCAAAGCGAGCACAACTTTGTCATTGAGGGGATACTAGACTGGATCGAGGATCTCATGGTCGAGCTGAAGCAAGACATCTTGCGCGGACCGGTGTGGGCGGAACCCGAACATGGTGTCTGCAAATGCATTTTTGGTCTCCAGGAACGCGGACAACCTGTCGCGCACCATTGTCTCCATTAATTTTCCCGCACAAGAAGTAAGGGAGATGGGGCGGAGGTTGTCGGTGTTAATGGCTTTGCCCGCTTTGGGTATGAAGGTGTCCAGGGCGGTCTTCCACTCAATTGGTAGGCTTGTTTTCCCGATCCAAATGGAATTGATGTAGGCAAGGGGCATAGTGTAGGCCGAGTCAGGAAGATGGGCAAGTAATTTCACGGTAATTTTATCCCTTCCGGTGCCATTCCTCGCCTCATTTTTGCTAGGGCTGCCTTCAGGTCGTGTAACTGGAACAGTTGATCCAGCTCCGCGTTCTCGGTACCTGCATACGAGTACGCCGGCCCTCGGAAGTCCTGCTGTGTGCATAGATATTGGTCTCGGAGTTTACATGCCAGTTTGGCTGTGTCTCCGTCGAAGCTGTGAAATGCTCGTTGCAGATGCTTTTGTGTCTCTGTTCGAGTTCGGGTCGGATCAATCAAGGCGCGGAAGAGGCGCCAGGTACTCCGGCTGGACATTTGTCGAGCGGCCGTGTTGCAACGGTCCACCCAGTTAGAGTCAGCGAGCTGGGCCGCGTACTCTGCTGCTCGCTGGGTGAGCTCAGCGATGCGAGTTTTGAGCTTTCGGTTGTGTTTTTGCCGGCGCCATCGGCGGACGAGGCTGCGCCAGGCCTCCCAGAGGTGAAGGAGGTGGTTATCCACCGCCGGAGTCGCCTCAGAGAGTTTAATTTGTGTTTCTGTGGAGCGTAAAGAGGAAACCAGTTGCTGGGACCAAGCATGGTATCCTTGTTACTAAATGGGTGTCGAAATGGCGTATATTTGCCGAAACTTCGTGTAATCGGGTAATTTTGCCTCTCCGTAGGGTCTTGCCAAAGGATAGGTGCGAATGGTGGTGTTGAGTATGCAGTGGTCGCTGCCGAGGGTCTCCTCAGTGTTGACTCAGTCCGCATACTGGATATTTTTTTGTGAGGGTAAGGTCCGGACATGTGTCCCGGGTAACGGAGTTACCCACGCGAGTTGGGTAGGCAGGGTCGGTGTGAAGAGTTAGGCCCAGCGTGGACATACGTTCCGCCAATATACGTCCACGTTTCTTTTCACGTGCATACCCCCAGAGTGTGCTGGGGGCATTAAAATCACCCACGATCACCAGAGGGTCCCTGCCTGCAGCCTTTAAGGCACGGCTAAAAAGGTCTGCGAATGTAATGTTGCTTAGTTTCGGTGAGCAATAAATGTTTAGCACGTGCAGTGGCGGGTCCTGTTTACGCAGCGGAAGGAGTGTCACCATCACGTACGAGAAAGCTGGTTTAAGGTCGAGATCAACTAGGTTGGCCGTATAATTTTTGTGCACGCAGATACAAGATAAAGGGTCCTGCTGAAACGTAGTATAGTTTGTGAGTGTGGCAGCACTCCCTGGCTCCTGGAGGGCTACCACAGCAGGAAGGTTTTGAAATGCTGCGAGGAAAAGCCGGAGGTTGGCGCCCTTAGTGTGAGCCTTAAAGCCCCGGCAATTCCACTGGGTGATTTGGATGGGAGTGGCCGTATTGGATCGTGGGGACTTCCGAATTCTAAGGGTGCCCGCCATGGTCAGTGGAGTTAACGAGCGAATGCGGTGGCGGTGCTCCCGAGACAGCACTCGCGGGGAGGGGGGTGTCCTCAATTCCGGAGGCGGAGCAGCTGTCATCATCCTCAAATTCAATCTGTCGTCGAAGCGTGTTAATGTACCGGCCGGACACGTCCTTAATTGGGCCGGCTCATTTGGTGAAACGCGCAACTTGTTGGGCTATCAGGGTTGGGATGGTTTCTGTCATTTTAGCAATGGCGACATTTACAGCCGCTGAGATTTGGGTTTCGAGGACAGTTATACGGCTGTCCATACGGACCTCAAGGGTGTTCACACGAGCCTCGAGTGCGGCAACCGCGTCCGCCGCCGCCGCCCCGGTCCCACTCTCCATTACCTCTACTGCGGGGGGAGGAGGAAGGGAGACTAGTTGGGTCTGTTTGGCCTCGGCTGCCGCTAGTCTTTTCTGTAACGCTTTGATTTGTGCCTGAAGTTTGGCAATAATATTTTAGTCGGCGTTACGCGATGAAGAGGGGATGATAGGGGGGGATGAGGAGGCAGCTCTACCCGTAACACCCACCTGGTTTCCGTTTTTGACGGCGTTGGCCCATGGCCCGGCTTCGCCGCATGGTTGCGACGTCGGCTGCTTTTCGGTTCCTCCAGTAGGGGAAGCATTTTTGTCTGTCTTGGCGACTTCCCGGCGTGGTGGCTCACTGGGAGTCTGATCTTTGCGTCGTTTCTTGGACGCCCTTTTGGACTTTCCGCCCTGTTGTGCGGCCACCTTGGAATTACGGTACTTGGCCGTACATGCTCGAGAGTTTGTGGCGTGTGCTCCACCGCACACAGAACATACGGGTACACATTCATGAGGGGCCCGCACCCCCTCCTCCACAAGCGGAACCTGCTGTCCACACAGGCCACACGTATCCGGTCGTGGGTTGGAACAAGTGTCCATCCGATGGCCGACGACACCGCACTTGCCGCAGGCCGGGATCGTCCGGTAGTAGGGTTTGACGGGGATCAGCATTGTGTCGTAGAAAACATAGCGTGGCTTCTCCTTGCCGGCGAAGGTTACACGCGCCTTGTTCGATGTGCCAAATTTACGCATCTCGACGATGGTGCCTGACCTCCAGCGTACGCTCTCTCGGAGCGTCTCCGTCGTATCTGTGTTGCGGACTACGATGACTCCGTGGCAGACATTGCTACCATCTTGTCGCAGGTACCCGTTGAGCAGAACCTGCCTGTGCTCGATGTTTACCGCGAAGTCCCCGATGATTTTGTCTGCCGTGTCAGGGTCCGGGGTGTGAATCACGATCAAATATTGCTCTCTCGATGGAATAACTGTCAGCGTCTCAGCTCGCTTGGGCCCGAGGTATGCCTTAAACGCGGTCCCGTACCAGTTCTCCGAGAAAGCATCATGCAATGAGATGCACTCTCGTGGCATTACGACTATTACATAGTCGTCCGGACTCGGTTTCGGAAACGGGCGAGGCTTTCATTTGGTGAGAACCTTGCCCTTGCGTCCCACAGCATGCGAAGCGGGAGGCTGCGTCTTGTCAACTGGCGTGCCGGATGCCGGAGCAGCGGCGGACGCCGCCTTCTTGGCGTTGGCTTGCGAGTGGCGTTAAACCGCGTCGTTGAGAGCTTGGCTCCGAAACCTCAGTGAAGAAGCATAGTTTGGCGTTTCGGAAGTCGTAATCGTCTCCCACGTCATGGCATGTGGGTTGTATCCACGCTGCATGAGAGTAGCCTGCATGTTGCCTCGGAAAGCCGGTCCCACGCCGCCGGGCGCCAGCGTCGCCGTTTGGCTTAACAACGTCGCCAACGTGGTCGGGTGATAATCGGCCGTAAAGTTGTCAAAAACCGGCCCACCTGGATGACACTGGTATCCACGTGTTGCCTGTGAGTTGCCGAAACGGTTGATGCTGGTCTTGACGGGGTACTGCGATGTTACCCGTGGTTCCAGCCGAAAATCAGCGGAGCCGAAGCGCAGCACGTCCTACATCATCGCGCGCTTGCAGCGCACCCCCCCTCCCCCCACATATTGCTGCACGTTTCTTCAGGCGAATCTCCTTTCGCATTGTTCGTGTCTAGCGGCCTCTTGTTGTGGCGAACGCTGAATATGCAGAAGCGTGGGAGCGTGCCCAAATGAAACCAGCTTGGCACACCGGTCCCCTGCTCAACGTATTTTTTTTCGTTCGCCATGGCATACATACCCCCAAAATGACACTCGACCACATCTGCCTGCCTGACCCCCACTTCATGAGCCTCCCTCCCCCCTCCTGAAAAAATATCTGTCTCCACTCATAGCCTAACAAAGCCCGTTAAGAAATGACAAGCCACGTTTTTGCTAACTGTGGTTAAGCCTGCAAACTACAGTTAAGCATAACCGCAGTTAAAGCTTTCCGTATAACGAGGGTATTCAGGGGAAAATTACGCTTACCTCATTTTAGAGCGTCAGAACGAACATTACATTAGCATGCCGCTCCTTGTTCCTCGTTCATGCAGCGATATCCAGGAAGACAGAGACACCCTTAACGTCATCACCGAAATCATCAAGAAGAAACGAAAGTTCTTGGGCAAGCTTACGTAAGTAACTTTCTCTCTTAGAGTATAATTTCTAGAACTACGCTCTTTGTGTCTAAGACCATGTTTTCATGGGCTTATTTCATGAGACAATGTTTTCGTGCTTATCCACAGTAACGTTTTGCTCAACAAGACGACAGAAGATCTTAACCGTCTTTATTCCGTATAAAAGGTGTGTTACCCAATGAGGTGACGGCACGCCACTTGTAGGTAGCGCGGTGCCTTGTCGTCTATCTTGCATTGCCTTGTGGCGCTAAATGTGACTGTGGTGTAATTGCGTTTCTTGCTATGAGGCAAGCAGTGCAGACGAAAAATCACAAAATATCGGTCATACTCTAGAAACAGCATGAACTTTTAGGCTCGGCCCTAGCCTTCTACGGCGTCTATACAAAAAGTGCCTGCCCACCGGTGCACGGAGTAGAATGCGTATTGCGTAATTCATGTGCAGATCCAATGCGCCTTCTTACGCAGACAGCGGAGCTTTGCTTCGCAGCATGTTTAAGTTGTCCTTGCTCGTCGCTCAATCTTTTCTCTAGTTGACGTCGAGGTTTTGAGCTGTTCGTGTTCCTATTGTACTTATAGTGATGTTACTTTCAATATTTTCAGCTTGTGCTAAATTTTCTTTATCTTCTCCACGTCGTTGACATTGTTTTACCCCTGTATTCATAAACGCTCCTTGACATGAGCTTGACTTGAAACCACCTTCAATACAAACTCGTCTGTGCGTTTGTGCTGATTTGGCACCGCCTAAGGACAGCGCGTTCGAAACTCGTTTGTGCTGCACTGAAGTCGGCGGCAAGTTAAGTTCAAGTGAAGCAGCGTGTCTGAACACGGGGCTTAATCTACTGTAGCACATATAACCCACGTCATCTGACAGACAGAAGGTTCGCCTTAGCTGATTTCTGTGGAACGTTCTTATGTAAACTTATGCATATGTAAACATGCGTGATTTATACGCAAATGTACTGAAAACTGCAAATAAAGACACTTAAAAATAAACAACGTTCTCAGGTGCAAGGAACGAATCCTTATGGCGGCGCTCGCCCTGCTGTTCGTTTGCTGCATCACCATCAGCGGCATCAGCAGCCTGTTCGGACTCCAGGAGCAGCTCTCAGTCAAGTGAGTAGCATGTCTAATGTTAGTCAGGTCTGTGTCTATTCTGGTATGCGTGTATGGGTGTGTGTGTGGGTGTGTGGGTGTGGGTGTGGGTGTGAGTGAGTGGGTGGGTGGGTGGGGCATAATTATGTGTGGGCATCTCCCACACTATCTGGCGCATAGATGTCCGCAGTGATGTCCTACGGATGCACTATACTACGCGTAACGATACTTTGTGCGGGTTGATAACCACAGGTTTAGTACGCAGCGTGTGATACCACCGTATAGGGTCAAACAGCAGCGTTTCCAACATATCGTGGCAAGATGAACACTAATATACTAGCAGTTCGTTCGAACAGGAATAAAATATTTGTTAATAGTCTAAAGATGACATTTAATATTCAGGAATCTAAACAAGCCGAATTGTGATTTGAGTCGGAAAGGTAATTTGTTGTTTAATTGCATACCATATTGCGAAATGAACAAAAGGCTTGTGTGGCATTTTTTTTTAGAAACTGAGGAAGTATGCTGTTTTTCTGAGGAAACAGCAACGAATACAAATGCTGCACTGTGATTTACAGCACGTAAACTAAGAATGACTCTTTGGTATCACGCAATACATGCTTGTTGCCACGTTAATTTTTTTTTTGTGCTTTCAGGGCTACGCGTTCAATAGTTAGCTCACGGCGCACCTGCTATGCCATAAGTTGCCTAATCAGAAGAGAATAACATCACTCACATGGTCCGAATCATGACAACTGAAGAAGAGGCTTTATTGTACCTGTAACTTGTTCATAGAGAAACGAAACTAGTAAAAAAAGAGTAGATATCAAATGCGAAGCATTTCTTAGCGAACTTCGATGACTTTGAGCGTATCCATCTATCAATATCGCCGTCTACGACTTTTAGCTCTCCTGGCCGTTTCAATAATGGTATCAATACCAAACTTGGTATGGCATAACATGACTGTATGAAGAACATATTGGACTAGTCATAACGTGAAAATCATGACATGTATGACATGAGTGTCACGATTTACGTTTTATGGTCTTGGAGCTCTTGTGGTGATTTTGTTCACATGGCGTGTTGAAAAACTGGTATGGTATGACATGATGCATGGCGAACACCAGCGACAGACCCTAACATAAAAATTATGACATACGTGTCATGTAACAACATGACTGCATGCCACTCTCTTGATGCGCTCGCGGCCGTTTCGCTAGCGTCACATATAACAAATTCGGTATTACGTTACGTGAATGGATGACAAAGGTATGTGACTGGTTCAAATATGATGATCATGAGATGCGTCTCAATACCATTACTACATGCCATGCTCATGACGCGCTGGCAGCCGTTTCGCTAGCTTCACATGTACCAACCTCGGTATTACGCGGCGCAAACAGACGACATAGGTAAATGACACATCCAAACATGATAATGACATGCGTGTGATATAACAACATGAGTACATGCCACACATGATGCGCTCGCGGCCATTTTGCTATAGATTCTCATATGCCAAATTCCGTATTACGTGGCCTAAATGAATGACAAAAGTATGTGACTGGGCATACATAATAATCATGAGATACGTGTCACGTGAGAACATGTCTACATGTCACAGTCAAGGCGCCTATACATTTCGACGTGACGTGGTGCGTGCGCTCGCCGGCGTTCATTACGTCGCGTCACTCCGGTGTTGCCAAGCCAGGCCCAAATCCTGCCATGTACTCGCAGGCGCGCACCGCACTGCGTTGCTTTGACGCATGCACGTTTCAGCGAGTCCAGCGTCCCTCCATCAAGAAAAAAAGGGGAGACGCAGTGTTGTCTGGGTAAAGCATCGGTGCGAAATGCTTGATTGATTGATATATGGGGTTTAACGTCCCAAAACCACCATATGATTATGAGAGACGCTGTAGTGGAGGGCTCCGGAAATTTGACCACATGGGGTTCTATAACCTGCACCCAAATCTGAGCACACGGGGCTGCAACATTTCCGCCTCCACCGGAATTGCAGCCGCCGCAGCCGGGATTCGAAAGCGCAACCTGCGGGTGAGCAGCCGAGTACCTTAGCCACTAGACCAACGCGGTGGGGCTACAAATGAGTACTGTGTATCTCAGTGTGAAAAGTTAAACAATAAAATCAACCGATTTGTGCAAACCTCATAGAATGTCAGTACTTCACGCTCATATGCAAGAGCAGAAAACCACCCCGTCTTGTGTTGTGAACACATGTTTGAGGATTAAGAATAGCATGTACTCTTATTATAGCAGTAAGCTGTGTTTGGAAAAACATGTTAACGATTTAAAGTACCTGGAACTACTATGGGAGAGCAAAACGCCGTCCCGTTGTCTTCACCACAACGCATCCCTAGCGGTACGTTACTCTTCACATCTGTGTTTAGAAAATGTTATCGATTCAGAGTGCTAGGTACTCTACTGTGGGAAAGCGTAAAGCCTACCTGTGGAAATACTTACGCCACGGCGATCTGCCGTTGTTCAGGGAATCAAAATCTTCGTGAAAGCACATTTGCCGTTTATATGACTGACCACCGTTCTTGCCACAGTTGTAATTTGATGGTATATACATTTCTAGAGTGAATATAATGTACGAGACCAAAATTCTCACCCGTGGAAGTGTTCCATCGTCCCATGCGTGACATCTTTAATTGATATAGCTATGAGCAAATTTTAGTATTGAGCAGAGAGCTCGAACCATACGCGTTCGATGACTAAAGACATCATGAAAAAAAAATGTAGTGATTCTGACCATTTAGTGTGTATTCGTCGGCGAAAGCTGTGAAAACGTACCCCCGTATTCAGAAAGGCTGCTTGACTTGATCTTGACTTGCCACCGACTTCAATGCAGCACAAGCGCGCTTCGAACGGTCTGTCTTTGTGCCATGCTAAGGCAGCACAAATCCACAGACGCGTTGCGAACGCGCTGCATTGAAGGCGGTTTCAAGTCAAGTTCAAGTCAACTAGCTTTTCTGAATTCAAGGGTTAGTGTGAAAGTTTGAGATTTCTCATAGACGTCAGACTCTGGAGTTTTGCATGCACGTAGTGCCACCTGTTGGAGCAGTATTGGGTTGTACGAAGTCCCGACTCCATTGCACAGTTTGCTGTGCAACCAACCTGGCAGTCCGTTGACAAACACAATGAATTCTACTTGGAATCGTAAGTTATTCAACGAGAAGATTGCGTTTACTCCTTCGTAGTATTTATTAGTTCCATAATTCCCCAGGAAACTGAGGTTGTTCATCGTGAGACAGCCAAAACACCCTTTTTAACACCCGTGAAGGTATTAACATTCTCGCTGTGTGTATGGCTCCCATTCGCCAAAACGTTCCAAACATGCCACGCAGTCTCTTGCGATGAAAGCACTGTTATATTTGCTAGTCTTCCACTTGAAGTGAGTGAAGATTTCGCAGAACAGCAGTCAGCAAGATTCGAGTTTAGGCACGCACATAAACAAGGGAAGGCCCATTCTTCTCCCCTATACCCACGAAATTTGTTCATTTGGCTACATTCCCGGGCAACATTTTTTTAGAGTTTTTTTTTGAACAATTAGGTATTGCCCCCTCTGGCCTCCCCACTCGAAAATATCCTGGATACCATGCCTGAGTCGATGTATTGAGGGTACGCATGACGTCATCCGCGAGGATCGCTAGAATCGGGGCCGCCAATTTGGAGGTTCGCGCGCTCACTGCACACGCCGTTTACGAGATCCGCACGAAAACGTGGATGCCTAGAGAGCTTAAGAACACTTCCTGCTTGTCGAAGCACGGACGGCAAGACGGCGCGTACAAACGGACCTTCAAAATTACACGATCGTTTTGGCCCCTTGCAGATCAAGACTTAGTGCATAAAATGCGATGGTTGCATTTCTTTGACCATATGGCCGCAGGTATGCCCACGAGTCGGTGAACGTGATGGTTGTCGTGGTGCTGCTGTCTTTCCTGCCGCACGGTGGACGGAAAGGATCGGTGCTCGACTGGAAGAACGTGTCCGGTCGCATCTCCTGGCGAGCCTTGCTGTCCGTGGGTGGTGGTCTCTCGCTTGCCGGAGCCGTCGAGGTGACAGAGTAACAAACTGAGAAAAATCGTGGGCAGCTCTACTCCCAGTGAATGCTGGGAAATCGCAATGCGCGTCCTGAGCCTGTGTTTGTTTTCGCAGCGTTTCTTTTTCGCGGCCGCAGCTCGAGATCCACTCGATACCGAGGTCTCGCTTCTGTTTTGGCTGCTGTGCCTTGTTATTCTTCAGTAGGGTTGAGCATTCGACGTAGTCGTTGTCCATTGACGGCGGGATGCATCAAGACTGATTGTTGGCCTATAGTTGGTATCTGCTCAATTTACTCTGTGCGATATTTCGCGGCAAAAGTATGTCACTAAGGCGGGATGCACTCTTCATCGGCGCAGATGTTCTCAGGCGAGCGCGCATACTGTTCTTGGCGAGCCTCCCCAGAGCGACCTCCATGGCGGGAAAGACTCCCCGACAAACGGCGCCTTCCTGTTACTGCTAGGGTTACCTTAATTGCTACAACAGTGCCATATACAGTAACGCTATTGGCTTCTGCTGTAGCTTCAGCGTAGGAACGCTGGAGACGAAACCATCACAGATGTTGGAATGATGGTAGAGTGGCGCTTTCTTTCGACCTATCGCGCTGAAGCTCGGCGGTTGTTTAGGTTGAAAACTGCGTGACTCCAAGCACCGTTCGCCTTCGGTCTATGACGGCGTTGCACTTAAAATACTAGTTCACTTTTTAAAAGAAGGTACTCGCCACTAATTGTTTAGATTTGATCAGCTTATGGCGGAGTTCATTCCTTTGTGTGGCATGACCACCCTTACTGCTCATGCACCAACTCCCCCCTCTCCCGGCGTGAGCGCCAGGATGTGGGAGGACCTACTCTTCACGCTGCACGCGAGGAGAGGAAGAAGGGTTGGCGCATGTGCAGCGGGGGAGGGGACAGTCACCCAGGGCCCTCTCCTCGCTTGAGCACGAGGACGTGGAAGGAAGTGGGGTGGAAGATTTGATAGAGCGCTGCCTTCCGCTTGGTTTATCCGGTTTCTTCAATTTCTCCGTCACCGCTATGTGCTCGTATATAATGCTGCAAGCGCTCGCTTCTTTAAGGTCTGAAAACACGTAGCCGTTGCAGCACGTCGGCGCATCGCTTCTTGAGGCTGCGCCGTGCGCTCTCCCCATGAAGAGAGAGAGCACATGGCTACGCGAAGCTGCGCGCTTTGTCTCTCCACGTTGGAGAAGGCTTGGCGCCGTGTGTAGAAGACACGCGCCGATGCGCTGCAACGGCTACGTGGATTCAGGCCTTTACGCTCTCCTAGCAGTGCTGGGTGTTCGCTTCGAAGCACACATATGGTGATACACAAAAAATGGGAGGGGGGGGGGGGGTAACATAATCGGTACACAACATATACACATATCCAAACACATACGCGGAAGCAATACAAATGGAAACAGAAGTGAACACCAGCGCTGCTTTGCATCCCCACATGGTTCTCTTTACGAGGGGATGGTGTATTTTTTTTTCTTTTTCCGAATGCTCTGCTGCACAGCCCTCAAACATGCGTGCAAGACCGAAGAAAATAAAACTTTATTTTTAAGGAACACTACTTTTATCAATTACTATACCAACCATAAGTCTGTATTCATTCTGACATATGGCCACGGTAGGAACGTTGATTCGCCGATCCCGCAGCTTATGTACAGTGTCAATTTTTTTTTTGGTTCGAATCCCGGCTGCGGTGGCTGCATTTCCGATGGAGGCGGAAATGTTGTAGGCCCGTGTGCTCAGATATGGGTGCACGTTAAAGAACCCCAGGTGGTCTAAATTTTCGGAGCCCTCCACTACGGCGTCTCTCATAATCATATTGTAGCAATGCTGACGCCGACAGGTTAAAAAAAAGAAGCGTCTTTATTAGGGCGAACTTGTGCCCACGATTCTAAAAAACTGTGGTCGTTAAGTTCGAGTAGCCGAGTGGCACAGATCCGACTATCTTCCTCTTCCTCGTTGTTGGAACGTCCGAACGCGTGGCGCATGCCAGCCGAGCCGGGTCTTGCTGGTGCTTGTGACGATGATTGTGGCGGGCTACTTGAATGTGGCGAACCTGTCGCAGCATTGCCCCCCTCCTCAGACGCATCGTCCCGATGCTTAAGACAGTGAAAAGATACACGCGCACTCTCACTCGTTTTTCGATGATCTGTCATGATAGGGCTTCATGCGGACTACGTGGACCACTTCCGTGGGATTTCGGCGTCTTGAACTCACGTGTCCAGCAGATCTAACTTCATAAGTGACGTTGCTGATACGGTTGACTACTTCATAAGGGCCGAAGTATCGGCAAAGAAGCTTTTCAGAGAGTCCGCGGCGGCGCACTGGTATCCATATCCACACTTTGTCACCGGGATGATAAAGTGTGTCACTGCGTCGCTTGTTGTAGCGACTAGAATCGACGTGCTGTTGGTGGCGTATTCGGTATCTTGCCATTTGCCGTGCTTCTTCGGCTCTTTGCAAGAAGTCATCTAAGTCAGGTGGATAGCTGCTTTCGTCCTGTAGTGGCAACATGGCATCCAGCGGGGTGGTCACTCTTCGGCCGAATACTAGTTCGAAAGGGGCAACGTGGGTTGTTTCTTGAATGGCTGTAATATATGCGAATGTTACGTAGGGTAATATTTCATCCCACTGTTTATGTTCAACATCAACATACATTGATAGCATGTCGGTCAGAGTTCTGTTGAGGCGTTCGGTTAAGCCATTTGACTGAGGGTGATACGCCGTTGTTCTTCTGTGATCGGTATTTGTCATGCGCATCAGGCATTGCATTAGGTCTGCAGTAAATGCGGTGCCCCGATCCGTAATAACGACGATGGGCGCACCATGTCTGAGCACTATGTTTTTCACAAAGAACTTGGCGACTTCGGCAGCTGTCGCACTGTATAGAGAGTCAGTTTCAGCATAACGGGTGAGATAGTCTGTGGCTACAACTATCCATTTCTTGCCTGCACACGATGTCGGCAAAGGTCCTAGGAAGTCCATGCCGACTTGTTGGAATGGGGCATCTGGAGGGTCTATTGGCTGGAGAAGGCCGGCTGGTTTTACGGGTGGAGTTTTGCGCCGTTGACATTGACGACAAGTTTTCACGTAGCGCTGCACTGATGCGAGCAACTTAGGCCAATAGTATTTCAGGCGAATCCTGGCGAATGTTCGGCTCACACCCATGTGTCCAGATGTTGGCTCGTCGTGGCATGCGTACAGAATTTCCTCTCGCATGGCTGTGGGCACGACTAGTAAAAACGTTTCACCATTAGGTTCGAAGTTCCTCCTGTAAAGGACACTTCCTCGAAGGCAGAACGCGGAGAGCCCTCTGGAGAATATGCGAGGGACTTGAACGTCGAGACCCTGCAGGTGTTGTATAAGTGCCAGCAAATCCGGGTCATCTCGTTGTAGTTGAGCGATTTTGGATGTGTCGACAACGCCTAGAAACGGGAAGTCTTCCTCTTCAGGTACACTTGGATCGACGGGAGAGCGTGACAGGCAGTCGGCATCGCTGTGTTTCCTTCCAGATTTGTACACGACCGTAATATCATACTCCTGCAGCCTAAGGCTCCATCTTGCTAGTCGACCTGACGGGTCCTTGAGATTTGCCAGCCAGCATAGAGCATGGTGGTCACTGACAGCTCTGAACGGTCTACCATAAAGGTAGGGTCGAAACTTGTTTATGGCCCAGATGACGGCGAGGCACTCTTTTTCAGTTGCAGAGTAGTTTGCCTCAGCTTTTGATAGTTTGCGGCTGGCATAGGCTAACACTTTCTCTTGACCATTTTGCCACTGGACAAGGATGGCGCCGAGGCCGACATTGCTGGCATCGGTATGGACTTCAGTGTCGGCTGTCTCATCAAAATGGGCAAGTATTGGTGAACCCTGTAGTCGTTTCCTTAATTCGTCAAAAGCTTTCTGTTGTTCGCTTTCCCACGTGAAGGGCACGTCGTCTTTTGTCAGTTTTGTAAGAGGTTCCGCAATCTTTGAGAAGTTTTCTACAAATCGTCTATAATAGGCACATAAACCCAAAAATCGACGCACTGACTTTTTGTCTCTGGGTGTAGGGAACCTCTGAACAGCGGCTGTCTTTTCGGGATCGGGACGAACACCATCGGAACTAATGACATGTCCAAGGAATCGCAGCTCTTCGAAGCCGAAGTGGCATTTTTCGGGTTTGATTGTCAATTTCGCTGACCGGATGGCTTCCAATACTGTGCGTAGTCGCTCTAGATGTTTGTCGAACGTTGCAGAGAATACCACCACGTCATCCAAATACACTAGGCATGACTGCCATTTCAATCCGGCGAGGACAGTGTCCATCATTCGCTGGAACGTCGCTGGTGCGGAACAGCGGCCGAATGGAAGCGCTTTGAATTCGTAGAGGCCATCTGGTGTTACGAATGCCGTTTTTTCACGGTCCCGCTCGTCGACCTCTATTTGCCAATATCCGCTTTTCAGATCTAAGGAGGAGAAAAACTTTGCGGATCGCAACCGATCTAGTGTATCGTCGATACGTGGCAAGGGGTAGACATCTCGTTTAGTTACACTGTTCAGTTTTCTGTAGTCGACGCAGAATCTAAGTGTGTTGTCTTTCTTCTTAACGAGCACTACGGGAGACGCCCATGGACTATTCGAAGGCTGGATGACATCATCAGAAAGCATCTCCTCCACTTGCTTCTTGATAATTTCCCGTTCTTTCTGTGACACCCGATATGGATGCTGGCATATAGGCCTCGTATCGTCTTGCGTTATAATTCTGTGTTTCGTGATTGACGTGCGCTGGACCTTCGAGGTACTTGAAAAGCAATCAGAGAATTCTTTTACCAAGGCGTAAATCTGTTTCTTCTGACTGTCCGGAAGGCTCTGATTGACGGTCATGGATGTGTCGATGTTGCAGGCCACTGGTCGAGTGGTTGATGTCGTTAAGCTGCATAGCTCAGTCGCCATACAGAAGTCGTGTAAATAGGCGATAGCCGTGCCTTGAGCGATGTGTTGAAGCTCATTGGAGAAATTTGTGAGTAGGACATCTGCACGGCCATTCGTCAAGTGAACAAGACCCCTAGCTACGCAGACACCTTTGTTCAAAAACAGTCCTACATTTGTATCCGCTATGCCTTCGCGGTTGTACAATGCATCATTTTCTACGAGCACCATTATACTGCAGCGTGGCGGCACAGTTACGTCATCATGAACAACGCGTAGAGCAGTTAGGCGTCGTTCCTCAGATTCCTCCACAGGTATAGCTCGTTCAGTCGAAAACGACACGCTGGACCTACGCAGGTTAATTACGGCGCCATTAGCTCGCAAAAAATCCATTCCTATAATGAGTTCTCTTGAACATTCTGGCAGCACAATGAAATCGGCCACGTAAATAAAGCCCCGTATTTCAAGTCTTGCAGTGCATCTGCCAAGGGGCGTAATAATGTGACCGCCTGCCGTGCGTATCTGCGATCCACTCCACTGTGTCACAACTTTGTTTAGCTTTTTCACCATCTTGTGACTTATCACTGAATAATCAGCACCGGTGTCGACTAAGGCATTCAGCTCCCATCCTTCCATTCTCAACCGCAAATCTGAAGTAACGTTTTCGTTGCTGCACCCATCTACCGGAAATACACCGTCATCACTCTCAAACCAAACTGGAGGATCTTCGTAACTGACGTTATCAGCGGCCTCACCTCCACAGGTCGCTTGCTTCAGTTTTCCGGGTGTGGACTTGGAGAGCGATGACCAGGCTGCCTTGAAGGTGTACGTGGGCTGGATGACCGGTAGCGCATAGGCGATGGTGACCGTGACCGGTGTTGGCGTAGAGTGGGCGAGTTCTGGCGCGTCGACAAGTACTCCTCGATCTCCGCTGGTCGTTCGCCGTTTCGGGGGCACGGTGCATATGACGGGAAGCCTCTTAATCCAGCCTGTCGGTAAGGACAGAATCTGTACAGATGACCCGCTTCCCCACAATGAAAACACAGAGGCCTGCGCTCGTGATCACGCCAGACGTCACTTTTCCTGGGCCTACGCTCCACATAGTGATGTGTGCTACGTGCTCCTGGGGGCAGATAGGTAGCTGTCGGTTCCCGTGGACGAGGTGCGCTGCGTGCCACAGGTGGGAGAGGAGTCGTCGCTATCGCAACTGCTGCATTGCTGTGTACCGTGGGTTGTCTGACAACCTCAGAGTATGTTCGGATAGGTCGAACCGGCTGCAGCTCACGCTCTGGCTCTCGTATCACCTGCCTCAGTTCGTCACGAACAACGTCCGTAACAGATAGTGCAGTTGAAGTCTGGGGCATATGCAGTCTGCTCAGTTCTTCTCTGATAACTGATCTAATTAGCTCTCGCAGGGCTTCAACGTCGTTTCGCACGCCTCCGGGGAACACCTGTGCAGATGCGCAGTTAAGATTCCGGTTGTACTGCCGAGCCCGCTGTTCCAGTGTTTTTTCGATGGCCGTCGCTTCCGAGTAAAACTCAGCAACCGTGCTCGGAGGGTTGCGGACGAGAACGGCGAACAGCTCTTGCTTCACTCCGCGCATTAGATGGCGCACCTTCTTATCCTCAGCCATGTTGTAACCCGCACGCTTGAACAGGCGGACCATGTCCTCAATGTACATAGCAGCACTCTCGTTCGTTAGCTGGTTCCTCGATTGAAGAGCTGCCTCCGCTTTTTCTTTCCGGTCTATGTTCGCGAACGTAGCCACTGCTTGTCGTCGAAATACCTCCCAGGTAGACAACGAGGTTTCATGGTTCTCAAACCATGTCTTCGCGAAGTCTTCCAGGGCGAAGTATACGCGACGGAGCTTCTCTCTTTCGTCCCATCCATTCAAGCTCGCTACTCTCTCGAAGAGGTCCAACCAATCTTCAACATCCTCGTACGAGTCGCCGTGGAAAACTGGTGGCTGGTGCGGTTGGCTAATGAACACTTGTGCCGGTGTTACCTGGCTAGTCATAGTGGTGGCATCCATCGTTTGAATTCCCCTTGGTGTGAAGTGAAGAGGACCGAACTCAGGTGAGTCACCTCGAAGACGGCGACTTGCCCTCTGGTGTACAGGAGTCACTTCCACGGGGTTGATACGCTGGTCGTCGGGGCTACGCTGTCTTGAGCTCGCGGGGCTTCGGTTCATAACCCAGCACTTCCACCAGAAATGTAGCGATGCTGACGCCGACAGGTTAAAAAAAAGAAGCGTCTTTATTAGGGCGAACTTGTGCCCACGATTCTAAAAAACTGTGGTCGTTAAGTTCGAGTAGCCGAGTGGCACAGATCCGACTATCTTCCTCTTCCTCGTTGTTGGAACGTCCGAACGCGTGGCGCATGCCAGCCGAGCCGGGTCTTGCTGGTGCTTGTGACGATGATTGTGGCGGGCTACTTGAATGTGGCGAACCTGTCGCAGCAATATAGTGGTTTTGGGACGTTAAACCCCACATATCAATCAATCAATCAGTGTCAATTTTTATAAAAAGGAAGCACAGCAGCGCGTGGCCGGCGTGCTCCGGCGGCTGCGGGCAGCGCGTTCTAGCGGGAGCGATAGGAACCGCAGTCTCTTTTCGCGTAGTCTCGCGGCGAGCAAAACAACTCGTCGCTGATAGGAACCAGCGGCAAGATTGCGACCCCCTTCAAGGCGATTACCAGCGAGAGGCGAGTAATCACCTTGAAGGGGGAGGGGGGTCGCAATCTTGCCGCTGGTTCATATCAGCAACGAGTCGTTGTTTTGCTCGCCGCGAGACGACGCGAAAAGAGACTGCGGTTCCTATCGCTCCCGCTAGAACGCGCTGCCCGCAGCCGCCGGAGCACGCAGGATACCGTGCTCCCTTTCATAAAAATTGACACAGTACATACATTTCATCAGCAAATTCTTGAGCCACGTTTTATTAACTTTTCAGCAAAATGCACGCGCTCTCCAGCAATGTTTCACACGTGCGTTTCTTGCAGTGAAACCGCAAATGAATGTTTGTCTTCTGCCCCATTTCAGACAGACGAGGCGTGCTCTGATAAATGGTCAATGAAGCGGCCAGTTTTCCGGCTGCATTGCTCGCCGCAGATAAGCGGAATTTTTCCGCGCGGAATTCCGCCTAGTCCCGGCAAGACACGTTCCACTTTCATTCTTATTTTTTACACACAGGATTTCTTCGATTGCTGACTTGCTCATTAAAACGAAAAAGGAAATGCGAGAAGACGGTTGAAAAAACGGGGAACTGCTCGTAACTGATTTTAATGTTCATAATAACAGAAAGCTGAGGTAGCTGGTACTGATTACGTCTGAAAAACACAGGGTGTACAAAGACAGACTCAAGAAGGAAGTCAGGACATCACAAACACCTCCTAACAACTGAAGATGCAGCCTACGGTGGAAGAGAAAGAAGATACGAAAACTTATTTGCGCATCAGAAAGAAGACAAGATAGAGCTTACGTCTCTATCCTATCTGTCTTTTGTATCTGGTGTGCGCTCTATCGTATCTGTCTTCTTTCCGAAACGTTCCTTGCGCACTAAGAAAGTATATTATCTGCGCATGCCCATGCAATATGCGAACTTATCAATCCGGCACGCGCTGCTTTCTACGGGAAATATAACTGTTAAGACATCTGGTTTCATCTCTATACATAAAGTTAATCGTTCTTTGACTCAGACATACGCTACGGCTATTACCTATAGACTACTTTACGGTGAGGTTTCGGCTGTTAACCTTTGTAGTTTGCACCTTTAACAACTAAATGAACATCGTTACGGTAGACGCACACACATGAAGAGGGTTGAGTTGATGCATACGATGGTTCATTGCCTTATAAATTCACGTCGCGATATAAAGAAAACAAAAAAATACATCGAGTAAACAGGCCATCGTGATGGCGCTTATGTGTCTTGGGTAAAATAGTCAACATTCCTTGCCACAGTCATCAGGTGTTTGTGATGTCCTGACCTCCTTATTGTGTCTTTGTTTGCGTGCTCTGTCTCTTTCAGAATAATTGTTATGTTATTTGTTAGATGTTAGTGCCAAACACACAGGCACCGAGAGATGTCAGCTGTCAGTGCCTGTGTGGCTGCCCTACCAGCGTGACTTTCACGTATTTACCGCGGGAAACGAGACGTGAAGCGTGATCACGTTGACGCAGTGGACGGGTCTGTCCCGGCGCATCACCGAGGAGCTGAGCAGCCTGGACTTCCTGACGCCACTGCAGACGCAGGTGGTGCTCATCCTGCTGACCACTGTGCTCACAGAAGTCAACACCAACGTGGTCATCGCCAGACTCCTCATACCGATCGCCTCGGACATCGTGAGTAGCTATCTCCAAGCGTTGCTCTGTAGAAATCAGGTGATGCGTGTGTGTTGCGGTGACGCCATACCGGAGCAATACCTGAGATGATCGGGCTTGTGCCTAAAGAAGGAACATTAAGTTGGCGATGAATTGTTTCGGAGGAAGGCAAGAGGCGACAGTACGTTCGATTGTAGCATTACGTGTGTAGCCTTCGTATTCAGAAGGAGGGAACAGCTGAACACGAAGGCGCTGCACTTGGAACAAAAAAAATATACCCTTATTCGTACATTGGTGAACAGATGAACACTCAGAACGTAAAAAGGCAGTTGAATGTTGGCAGTGTATCACTATATTCGGTGTCTCGAACCACAATAGCTACTGACATTGATATAAATTACTATCACCAAAGTAGGATGCCTATATATGGCTGAAGAACAAAATTATCGATAGTATTATACACCTTTCTAAGGCTGCAAAGTGGCGTCGGCATCGTTAAATGGTTCGCTTTGTTGTTGCAATCTCGAGTGATGCACGGGCACATAAAAGCCTTCCACAGCAATGGAACTTCCTATGAACTTCCTCTTAACAATAGCCCCCAGTGGCTCCTTCATACGTATCGTTTGTCATGCGGCTTCTGAAGCAGGCAAGCCCCTGAAGTATTCGCATATTCACGATTAAGGGCGCACATGCATGTACCGCAGGGCGTTCTCACCAACGTGCACCCTCTGTACTACGCCCTGCCCGTGGCCATGGCGTCATGCACGCCCACTGTGCTGCCCACGGCGGCTCCCAGCATCGCCGTCGTCACCTCGTGCATGGACATTCATATCGTCGACATCGTGAGTGCATCGCTGTCTCATGGGGAGGAAGACATGTTTTTGAGTGTTACAAGCTACCACTCTTGCGTCGCCAGCGCGAAGTCGGTGACGGGAATGACAGCAGGTTAGTTCGTTCCGTACGCAAGCAGAGACAGTGAAGAGATCAGAGACGCGAGAAAACAAAACAAACTTTACTCTAGTGATATTGCAGCACACGGGATCTGGTACAACACTTCAATACAACTAGCAAAATACATCAACACTTGATACAACAAAAAATATATAAAAAACAATAAATCAGCTTACGAGAGAGAACTATTACAAACTACACAAACTAACAACAATAGAACTACGGAGGAGAAAGTTCGAAGATACAAACAGGTCAAGGCTTAAGTGTGATGACCGGCAGCGTTGCGTCCCCGACGATCGGATGCGAGAATTCGAAGAGAATTCTGGGGAATTGCGATGTCGGCGGTGTTGCAAGGCTGGAGGCTCCGGGAGACTAGTGCTTGCAGGTGACTTCGGGCAGGTTGAGCTAACTCGAGGCGAAGTCCCGATGTCTATGTTGCAGACGTTAATATCGCGTCACAACTAGACGAACGGCTAAGTTTAGGTGGGCAGCCGATACAGAGCCACACTAAAAACTTCTAGAAGAGATGCTTGTTGATCTGTTTCTACACCATGTTGGTCAGCGACTAGTCTGCCTAGCAGGGCAAAATCCTGCGCTTAAATCCCCCTCGTGTCTCCTCGCTCTCTTCCTTGCGGACAAGAGACCTCTACATGGGTGCAATCATGCGCGTTTCATTGATGGAAATTCCGCTCCAAAAATATATTGACCCCACCCCTTGTTAATTAGGAGAGGGCCCTCAACTAGCGAGAGTGACAACCTGTTGGGGTGTTGTCATACGGCTTGGCCACCAGAGGTTTTCCCACGGTTTTTTTCCGTGGCAACGGTCAGACTGTTTGGCTATCAGCCGGTGCGTCCCGTAGTCTAATCCTTGTTCAGGGTACATCGCGGCCTTCCACGACCCTGCAGACGTCGCCGCAGTTACAAAGGATCAAACGTCGGCGGCGACGTTCGAAGAAGAGCACCCCATTCTGCACTTCTCGGCTCTCTTTCATGCGCCCGCCGTTCCCATGGTCAGTGGGGAGTACGGCGCCCGTTAATTGCCGTGACGCGGGGTCGCCAAAAATGGCCGTCCGTGACATAGAGAGATGAACGCCTTACGTGATGCAGCCAATGTTCATACGCAACTCCCTAATCATACCCATGGCAGAAAGCCTTGTATCGTTCCCGGATAAAAAGAAAACTGTAGCCTGGCGTCGTCTTCGACGCAAACGGTATTGAATTTCTCGTGTCGTTAAACAGGTGTGATGACTTCAAGTGATTAAAAGAACAAATTTAAAAATGTCAGGGCATATCCACGATGTGAGTGATGATGAGTAGACGAAGCAGAAGAATAGGGAAAAGAGGAGAAAAGTGAGCCCCGTAACTGTCTGCATCAGAGTGAGACACTTCAACAGTAGCTCACAAGAAATGGGGGTAAGGAGGGATTCAAGTGATAGTATTAAAAGGTATATATAGAGAGAAGAATGGGAGAGCAAAGCGCAGGGATGGCGAGCGGCGGAAGTAAAGAGGAGATAGGAAAGGTGGAAACGGTTGCTGGAGTCCGAGGACGGGGCACCAGTCAGCGAGAGCTCATGTCGGCGGCAAGAGATGGCGTAGGGGGAGCCGAGTCAGCCAGAGCTTTGCTGTCATCAGTGATCGCGGGGGCACAACCGGTCGGCACGAAATCCAGCGAGCGAGTCCCAAGCATGGGAATAGTTCGGTGTTACCGTAAATCACCCGGGCATTGATCATTCACACATGTAAATGAGTGACCTACAGCTACACACAATGTTTATTGGTCATAAATGGCATGTTGTCTGAACCTTGCATCTGCTGTGATTTGATAGCGGGAGAAGAAAGTGGGGTCTGGAACGCGCTTTCTCTTCATCGTCAACGGCATCATCGACATCATCAGCAGCGGCTACTACGCGGTACCGGACAGGCCTCGTTCACAAGCAGCTACACATTTAAAAGAAATGGCGATAAGTGCGGAATTGCAGCCAAACAAGGAATGAGGAAGGGAATTAAGTGGGGTGAAAACGAGTGCTTAGATGGTTGAGCATGAAAATCTTTGTCTCACGGTCGTTGGTTCGAGCCCTACACAGCCCTCATATTAGTAACCCTTTCGCTTCCTCAGTTTTGTACTTCCACACTTCTTTTTTTTTTTCGCTTCTTATCAGCACCTTGAACAAATAAAGAAAACTTGAAAGTAATCAGCGTACATTGGAGTAGATCAAGCCAATCGATTGTGAAAGAACAGTGAACCTGATGACATAAGTTTTAATGAAATGTGAGTCCAAGTGACTCAGTTGCATCAATATGAATCAAGAGTGAATCAACGTTCTTACAAAACAGGCTTTTGCCTGTGATCTCCTTAGCCTAAAACGAAGTGGTGGATCCTCCCCCCCTACATTAATTTGTTGTACAAAAGCACAGTAATGTAGGACGATTAGGTTGATTGATGCTTTTTTGGCATAAAATTGCACCGATAAATCAATCCATCATTCAATCAATGAAAAACCGTCAAATCAATCCAGTCCAGTTCGGTGAAGTCTAGTCTAGTCTGGTCTGGTTCAATTCAGTTCGTTTGTTCTGTTCGTCAGTACGCTTCAGTAAATTAAGTTCAGTCGGGTTCATTTCACTTCGCCAGTTCAGTCAGGCTCAGTTTATTTCAGTTCGTCTGTTCAGTCAGGTCCAGTTTATTTCAGTTTTTCAGCTCTGCCATGTTCAGTTTCAATTCAGTCAGTTCGTCTCTCACGCGTGCAGCTCTACCCCGGCCTGGCCGTGAAGCTGAGCTCCATCCTCCTCGTGCTCGCCACGGTGAACACAGTCGGCGTCTCGCTGTTCTCCCTCGGCGACCTGCCCGCCTGGGCCGTCGCCAAGAACGGCATCATGACGGGCGCACTTGCCAACGCCAGCAGTGCTGCCTAGCGGTGTCGCGTCGCAACACTGGCGAGTCGCCCCAACACCGACGGAAGTGAACGTGGCAGGCCGGGCCTGTGGTGTCGGTCACCATGACTCTGAAGCTTTTTGCCTCATCCTGATGCCTCCGACAATTGGTGGACATAGTTCACAAGAATGACTGTTTTTACTCTTGTGATCTTTATATTTGACGTTCTTCTTTTGTCTTTTCTCTGCTAAATTTGTGTTTTTTTCGTTTAATATAACGTTTTATCACGCTCTCTGTTAGTGACACCACTCAGCGCTTATCCCTGGTTTTGTGTCTGCTCGTATTTTTTGTTTTGTTTTTCTATCACGCGTTACGCGCCACCTGCGGGCTTGCGTATGCGCGTGAAGGTTTAGAGTAACAGTGAGGCGAACTAGTCGGTGTGTGTTCATTCTAAAAGACAGGTCGTGCAAACACGGACACAAGAAGAAAGTCTTCTATGGTGTCTTGATATCTTCCTTGTGTTTGTGTTTGCATGTCCCTCAATGATGGCAATATCTGGGGTTTTACGTCCCAAAACCACGATATGATTACGAGATACACCGCGTATAGTTGAGGGCTCCGGAAATTTCGACCACCTGGTGTTCTTTAGTGTGCGCTGTCGTCGCAGAGCACACGCTGGCTTCGACCGTTTCACCTCCACCGAAATGGGACAGCTACGGCCGGGAAGTTTAGCCCGCGACCTTTGTGCTTCTACGCTCTGTTCTTCAGAACGTGTCAAGCTACCGACTGTAAAGTTACTTGGTACAGTGTATAGCGAAAGCATGCATCCATGCAGGTCGTGTCTAGTGCATTTAGCGAAATTTCTTTGCTCACCTTTCGTTTCGTTGTAGAAATGGCGGCGGCGAGAACAGGGCTTCATGAAGCATGTTCATGAAGCTGTGCACAAGCTTTCTTCTAAGCACACTCGTCGAGTTAGTTCACAAGGTACGATGACGCACTACTAAGCTCGAAGTACACGTTAGATTCCCGGCCTGAGCCTTCACACTGAGAAGGGTGCCGACACGCAAAGAACACTAGTGCACATAGCCTCAGGTGCACTTGGAAAGACTCCACATGGTAAGCGTTAATCCAATGTCCACCACTTTGGTGAACCTCACAAACACGTCTTGGTTTTGGTCTGTAAAACCTGAGAAGTTACGGGTATTGTTTTGCTCAAAAATTCGTGTGCGCTGTAAGTTGACTTATCCGTGCCTTCTGGTGTGCGACGTGGCCTGAGAGAGTGCTTGTCGAGAGGTCAATGCTCGGACGATGTCGTTATTAGTACCAATACGTGATTGGCTGTAACGCCCGGAAAGGACAATATGTTTTTGAGACAGGCCCGTATAGTGGAGGGCTCCAGACATTTTCACCACCCCGGGGTCTTTAACAGTGCACCTATATTTTAGTACACGGGCTTCGATTGCTTTCGTCGCCATCGAAAATGCGGCCTCCGCACTCGGGATTCGATCCCGCGACCCGCCACGGTGCGACCATGCACCACGGCGGGTCGCATGATTTAAAAATTTTTTCTGGGGTGTACTTTGCGAAATCTAACGCGCAATAGGGACCTTAAACACGTCACCCACGGGGCATTTGTGTGAGGTCCGTGGCTTCGCGCGGAATAACGTTCTGTGACTTCGCTAAATAGTAGTAGCATTATTTATGTAGTCTATTGCAGTTAACGTTTTTCTTTCGGGAAAGTACAGAGACTAAACTGGTATTAAAGCATCTTTTTTTTGTGTGTGTGTGATGCATGCCATGCGGACACCGAGTTGGAATATCACCGCAGAACGAAAGCTGTATTAGAATCGGCGTCCAGATTTCAGACGTTGTGGATATTGGTATCAATGTGGTTTTCGAAACCTGGCGCCTATATCGCCTTCAGGAATGACCCAGATATGAAAAAGCGCTCTGAGCCGGAGTTTGTGGGGTTAAATTTCCTGAAAGAGAAAGCAAACTTTTATAAAGTAGAGAGGTTTCCGGCCAGATGTTGGCGGTCCCTGATGGTGTCTGCGGCATGCTAGCTGATATCAGTTCGAGACACCTGAACTAAAGCTCTAGTTGATTGATTGATTGATTGATTGATTGATTGATTGTCCCTTTTTATCCTGGCGCAACCCACCATGGGGTATCGGCAATGAAACGAGCGTTGCCTTGTTATATAAAATAATTTGTTCATTATGTCAAAACGTTAAGCAATAGATATTTGAAAGCGCTTGTTAGAATAATTCACAAGAAACAAAAAAGACGAACGTTTTCAATGAATATGCTTCATTTTGATAACCTCAGAATTCAATTCGTTTCAATAAATAAAAGAAAAAAATATGACTAATGTTTTTGAAAAGTCTGCAAGATTTTAATAAGCTTAGCATTCGTTTCATCTCGTCTTACGTAGCAAATCGCACACGGCCTCGCGAACGCAGTTGTGGCTAAAACCCGGCATGGTAGCCCCAATGGAAAGAACCATCGGAAGGGATAAATTTAATCTAATCCTTCGAAGCTTGTCATCTAGAAGTCTTTTCTTCTGATTGGAAAATAATATGCTCGTTAGTTCCGAGCTATAGGGCTCGTTTTTGTTTCTTTTTAACGTGCCGACAAAAGTTGCTCGCAGCAATGCATCCGAACGTTGCCCGACAACCGACCGGGCTGTTCACCTTGACCGCGAAGCGATGGAAGCGCGCAGAGGTCGTTTAATTTCATGCGCGAACACAGGTTGGCACGCTCTTCTGCCATCGCCGGCCAGCCGCATTGAACCGCCCGAGGTGAAGGGTTATGGCCGGCACTTCTCGAATTAGGCGCCGAGGAAAACTACCGCCACGCTGTTTGTATCGTTTTAGTGCCACAGTTGTTCTTTTGTACACACACGTATTAATGCGAAAAACGGCTCGTTCCGCAGAGATTCCGGCATCACTGCCTGCCGGCAGGCGCAACCCAGAGGTGACGAGTATTTAAAAGAACAAGAAGTGGTGTGTGTCGCTTATCGCAATTATATCACCAAGTCACGCTGAGATAAAGAAGTACCGTACTAAATTTGAATCGCGTTTATAATCGGTAAACATACGCCTGGTTATTCACTACCTAAATTTTTCCTATTTTCATGGTGTTACGAGATGTGTAAACACAAAACCTTTAAGTGGATTTTTTTAAACGTGATTTACCGATAGCATCTTTATATAACTTCTCAGGTGGTCATTAGCAAGGTCTTTTGAAAGAGGTCGCTTATGCGGTCTCTACAGTGAAAGAAACCAGCACCCTCCTGGCTCTTGTGATCAAGGGCGCTGATGACTATTTCGTGCTAATTCCACATTCGCACACTTAAGTGTTGTGACCTCTCGTCACTCGTTTTCATCAAACGCGTTGCAGCTCACTAGCGATTTTACTCGTTTTATATTTTCACGTACTTTTAGTGAGAAGAACTTTAGGCCCTTACACAGCCATAAAATGTAATCATTAACCTCATTCCATATCGTTACCATTTCGAGATAGCTGTAACCTTAAGAGACGGGAAGAGAGCAGAGTGGGTGGGGGACAAAAGATGGGTAACGAATGTCGCAGCTAAAACCAAAAAGAAGAAATACACGTGGCCGGGCGCGTAGTGCGAAAGCAGGTTAACTGCCGCTGGTCATTAAGGGTAACTGATTTGATTCCAAGAGAAGGCAAAAGCGTGGGAGGTAGGCAGAAGATGAGGTGGGCAGATGAGATTATAAAGTTTGCTGGTAAAATGTGGCTGCAGAAAGCATAGGACGTGGTCGACCGGTGGAATATGGGATACCCCTTTGCCTTGAAAGCGGGTGAAGTTCGGATGAGGATGATCATGATATCGTGGCCTTATGCTCTTTGACGGTCACTGGTCCTCGCGCAATAAGGCCTTATACATCATCGTTTTCATTATAATCAGCGGCAACGTCTTGCATTTGTGGGATGGCGGCTACTACGTGAGTAAGTGCGATACTTCGATCACTACCCAAAGAGAGCATATGCACTAATACTTTTGCCAGCTTTTTTCTCGGCAAGAGAAAGAACGTTCTCGGCCATAAACTTTGGTGAGCTAGGCAAGAAGAAGAATGCCACGCTATAATAACCACCTAAGGATAAAGGTGCAGAAGTCACGGCAGACGTGTGAGCGTCGCCGTGACAATCCACTCCATACCGCACCGCCACCGACAGTGGCGCCGACAAACGATTGGCAGCTCAAGTGCTTAACCGTGAGACTCCACACACCGGTTCTTTTCTTTTTTTGTCTTATTTCTTTTCTCTTTGACATGGATGCGCTGTGTATTCTCGACGTCGACTTTCGAAGCCCATCCGCGAAAAAGCGGGACAGCCGCAACCTTGGCACGTCCGCCCCGAACGCTTGTCCATTCGAAACGTCGTCCATCTGTTTGCGCATTTTTCTCTCCCGGCATGCCGCCGCTATTCTTGAGCATCGCAGCGTCAGACGCGAATCCGTATATGCAGATTCACGCTGTAATCGCGCAGCCACGTACACCTTGGTCGGTGCACGCGCGTGTACCGCAGTTCGTCGTACATAAGCCGCTTGTAGCTGTACGCGCATTTGCTTAACCTACGATTACGTAGTCGGAAATTGTAAATACTGATAAGTTGGTTGGCTGTGTTGGCATCGTTGCAGTTGTGTCTATTGTTGTAGGAAGTGGCCGCTATAACTGCATGCTGCTTGTTAAAAAACCGTTATTAACAAAAAAAGAGTCATGAAGTATTATTGCTGAACGCGTACGAATATCGGCAAATGAAGGTACACACGTCTAACAAATAACTCGTGTTGCGGCCGGCTCATCGGCCGCAATGACAGTTAATAACTTATGAGTAATTTTTGTTTCAAAGACGTTTGTATCGGCATTTGTGGGGTTTAATGTCCCAAAACCACCATTTGATTATGAGAGACGCCGTAGGGGAGGGCTCCGGAAATTTTGACCACCTAGGGTTCTTTAACGTGCACCCAAATCTGAGTACAAGGGCCTACAACATTTCCGCCTCCATCGGAAATGCAGCCGCCGCAGCCGGGAATCGAACCCGCGACCTGCGGTATGTATGTATGTATGTATGTATGTATGTATGTATGTATGTATGTATGTATGTATGTATGTATGTATGTATGTATGTATGTATGTATGTATGTATGTATGTATGTATGTATGTATGTATGTATGTATCCACACCACGTTTAGTCCTTGAAATGTCCGCTGGATGGAGGTACTTCTATATGATGACTATATGATGAAATATGCGAGATGGCAGCACTTGGAGTGTTCACTAGATGGACGCACGGACAGACGCACAGACGCACGGACAGACAGACAAGTAGACGGACGGACGGAAGGATGGCATATGAACGAACCGACAGACAGACGGACGGATGGACGCAAGGATTGACGCACGGATAGTCGCGCGCACGGACGGAAGCATGGACGGGCTGACGGACGCTTCGTCTTACTGATCATTATTCACTCCGTGGATATGCAGTGATTTTTTTTCATATCTTGACCAGCCCGTCACATTCGTCAAACTACCTTTACCTCACATACTCATTTCGATTCATGCCAAGTCATGGGGGTGATCATGACAGCACCCAGAGGTAAGCGGATAGATTGATTGATTGGTTTATATATAGATAGATAGATAGATAGATAGATAGATAGATAGATAGATAGATAGATAGATAGATAGATAGATAGATAGATAGATAGATAGATAGATAGATAGATAGATAGATAGATAGATAGATAGATAGATAGATAGATACGCTCAAAGTCGCCAAAGTTCGCTAAGAAATGCTTCGCATTTAAAACTCAACCATTTAGAATACTCTATCCTCCATTATGGGAGGGCACAAAGCCGTCCCTATAAGCCACCTCATATCCATGACTCGTTTAAAAAATGTGGTGAACGATTTAGAGTACTCGGCACTCTGCTATGGGAGAGCATAAAGCCGTCCCGTGGGAAGGTGTTTAGGAAGGTCGCAGTCCAACGAGGGAAGTGGATATTTACGAAGTGGATGTTGATTTGGTGAGGCAGTGTATCACATTGTTTAGGGCCTCCCATTTTGTTCTAGTGATCACGTTTTTATGTTCTTATTGTTAACAGTTTGTTCTGTCATATGCTTTGATTAATGGATGGTGCAATGTGGACGTTTTTACGTTGTTATGGTCTTTTATTTTGTTTGTTCTTGTTGACAGACTTTTGATAAGCTTTTTTGTTGTTCAAAGATGTTTAGGTCGTTCCCATGCACATGCGTTATATCTGCTGCAGATGACGGCGACACACGGACATTGTGCGGTCTTGAGATGCTTCGCCTAAAGAAAGTTAGATGAAACAGACTGAGAACACAGAGATGGCTGTCGCGTTTGAGTCGTCTTAAGGAGAGAGAGAGTAAAACTTTATTGAAGGGGAAAGGGAGAGGGGCGTTTTAGAGCCTTTATGGTTGGGGCCCTACGTCCAGGGCTCCACTGGCCTTAGCCGCCCGCCGGACTTGATCCAGTAGTGCGAGCTGCACC
The DNA here is from genome assembly GCA_013436015.1 of Rhipicephalus annulatus. NCBI lineage: Eukaryota > Metazoa > Arthropoda > Arachnida > Ixodida > Ixodidae > Rhipicephalus > Rhipicephalus annulatus. Next base: position 19,379 of record WOVY01012886.1, on the reverse strand, counting down.
CCTGGGTCCGAGCTAGCGAGGTGTGCCTCCCACTGCTCCATACTAGGTGTTAAAGGTTCGCCGAGAAAATTGGTTATGTCGCTTGGTTTACGATCGCACCCCCACGATATGTGGTAGAGAGTCGGTCTTCCACCGCACCACGGACATACAGCCGGGTAAAGAGTTGGATGTATCGCGTGTAACTTCAGTAGGTGCGGAAATACATCCGTTTGAATTTTTCTAAGGTCAGTGGCCTCTTCCCCATTAAGGGATCTGTGAGGTGTTCCACATTTTTGACGCGTGAAGCGCTGGTGAGCTAGAATCTCCCTAGGTAAAATTGGCATGGTCAATGAAAGAGATGGACTCTCCGCTCGGTTACAAAACGCACGAGCTAGAGCGTCCGCCCTTTCATTGCCTTCGAGACCTGCGTGTCCCGGGCACCAGATCAAGCGATGGTGGTGAGTGAGTTTGGATCCTAGCAGCCTCAGCCCCATTGCTGGAAGGCGGCCCTTTAAAAAGAGCCGGCAGGCTTCCTGGGAGTCGGATAAAATAACTGATGGCTCCCCTCTACGCTCCTGAAACCTTAAGGCTAAGGCTATGGCCATCGTCTCCGCCTTTGTAGCCGAGGTCGTGCGTACGGAGGCACTCGTTAGCAGCGTCATGTTGTTGTCGACAACAGTAATTATGTGTCTCTGCCAATCGAAACTGGCCGCATCGACGTACGCGACATTTGAAGCTGAGCCGAATTGCTTTCGAAGCCAGTTTACCCTCGCAGTACGTCGCTCAGCGTGAAAGTCGTGATGCATATTTTTGGGCACCGGTGCGATTGAGATTCGCCTGCGGACCTCTTGGGCTACGTCGACCAGCTCCTCATCAATGTGCTGTGGGTGGGGCGAAATTCCTATTCTAGTGAGTATCGCCCTGCCTGCTGAAGTTTCACTTAGACGATTCCTCTGAGACATGAGGACTGCGGCACTGAGCTCAGCATAAGTGTTATGTATACCGAGAGCTAGGAGCCGCTCGGTCGGTGTGCTGGTGGGTAGACCAAGTGCTGCCTTAAAAGCGCTTCTAATGAGCACATCCACCTGGCTCTCCTCACTTCTGTCGAGTGAGTGGTACGGTAGGCCATACGTCACTCTGCTCAAAACTAAGGCCTGGACAAGCCGGAGAGTATCCTTTTCTTTCATGCCTTTTTTATGATAAGTGATGCGACGGATCATTCTAGCTATCTGTTTAACCGTAGTCTTTAAGGTGGTTATCGTGTGACTGGCTTTGCCATTGCTTTGGACCCAGAAGCCAAGTATACGGGCCTGAGTAACCTCGGCTATGGCATGGCCGTCTACCTGTAAGTTTATGTCACCGTTACTTTTGTAATACTTACTGTGTATTCTTATGAGTTCAGATTTTTCAGGCGCACAGCTCAGCCCACTATTTCTTGCGAACTCTGCCACAGCTGTCGCAGCAGCCTGGAGGGTCTGCTCTTTCAGCGCCAGTGAACCCTTCGTAGCCCAGAGTGTGATGTCGTCCGCATACAATGTATATCCAAGGTGCGGGATTGCTTCGAGCTCGTGAGCAAGTCTGCGCATAGCTATGTTAAAGAGCAAGGGGGAGATGACTGCCCCTTGCGGTGTGCCTTTATTTGGCATCGAGAACGGCACCGATCTCGTGTCGCCTATCCCAATAGTTGCCGTCCGCCCAGAGAGGAAGGATTTAATGTAGTTAAATGTACGTTTTCCGCAGCCGATTGTGTTGAGTTCAGAGAGAATGGCCTCGTGCGAAACATTATCAAAGGCCCCTTTGAGGTCGAGGGCCAAGACCAAATGTTCGCCTCCCCTGGGTACGCAACTCATGACCTCTTCTTTTAAAAGGAGGAAGGCATCCTGGGTTGAGAGTCCGGAGCGAAAACCAATCATGGTAGCGGGAAACAGATTTTCTTTTTCAATGTAATTTTGAAGCCGTGTCTGTACTACTCGCTCGTAGAGCTTGCCCATGCACGAAGTAAGCGAAATGGGCCGCAGGGCTCCGAGCGATGGTGCTTTACCGGGCTTTGGTATAGTTATTATTTTGGCTTCCTTCCACTCCGGAGGAACGTGACCTTGGGACCAGCAGTGGTCGTTGAGAAATTGCGTTATCTGCTCAAGAACCTCAGTGCTGAGGTTTCTTATCATAGCGTTTGTTATACCATCCGACCCCGGCGCAGAGTTCCGATTGGCTGCCTGGGCTGCCGCGAAAACCTCTTCTTTCGTGATTGCGGCGTCTAATGTGGCATTCTCGCTACCGATGTACTCTAATGTACTTGGCGGAACCACATCAGTACCGATATAACGGTCTTTAAGCGCCTGGATCAACTCTCCGTCGGTGCCGGGGTAGCTGTGTACTATTCTTTGAAGAATGCGGTTCATGGAGGATTTAGATTTGTCCGGCTCCAGCATGGACCTCAGTATCGCCCACGTCTGGCTAGTCCCTAGTGTTCCGCGGAGAGAACCGCAAAACTGCACCCAACCATCGGTGGCAAGTTTCGTGGCGTATTCATTCGCTTCCTCCGACAGAGCAGCGATTCGCCTGTAGAGGCAGCGGTTGAGGCGTTGTTTTTTCCACCTCTTGATCAGGCGTCGCCTACTATCCCACATGTGCAATAGGTGCCGGTCTATCGCAGGCGCCTCAACTGTGCGCGCTATTTTCTTAGAGGTGGCATCATGCGTTTCTCGAATGAAAGCAACCCACCCACTGACATCACAGGGCGTTTGCTCCGGCAGAGGGCGCTTTCGAAAGGTCACCCAGTCTGTCATCACAACGTCACCAGCGACACGACGAACTTTTGGTGATGCTATAGAGGTGCTAAGAATATAATGGTCACTACCAAGATTTTCATCGAGGTTTGACCACGTGGCATTTTTAATGTTGAAGGTGAAGGTCAAATCAGGGTACGTGTCCCTGCTAATGCTATTACCAAGCCTGGTGGGTGCTGTTGGCAGAGTGATAAGGGTAAAACCTAATTTAGACGTGGTGTTCTCTAATAACACTCCCTTGGGTGAATCCCGGACGTAGCCCCAAGCGGTGCTCGGAGCATTAAAGTCGCCCACCACCACTAATTGATCTCTGGTGCCAACGGCTCGAACTGCCTCGTTTAGGAGTGGGCCGAAGTCGTCATTCCGGTTTTTGGGAGGACTGTATATGTTTAAAATTTGCGTTCGTACTTTTCCTCGTTTTTGTGGGAAGACATCGATAATTTGGTGATTAATGTCAGTCTGATCGTAATGATCTAGCGCGACTGTCATGAAGTTACTCACCAGCGCTGCAACGCGGGGGTATTTTGGATCGTATAATGTGTAATATCCCTGCAATTTGACGGGACGGTTCCCAACTTCTTGCAGGCATATTACATCAGGTGGGATTAGTGCCGAATGGATGTAATTCTGCAATGCCGCCGCTCGTTTGTGGAACGTGCGACAATTCCACTGCCAGATTTCTAGGTGGTCGGAGTTTTGCGTGGAATTAGTTCGCGCCATGGTGACTACTGCCTTTATTGGGGGGTGTCTGCTTTCTCCGTGATTCGACGGTCCTTCGGTAGTGGACTGCTCGCGGAGGTAACACTGACCCGCTTGTTGATGGCACGCTGAATGCCTACAACTGAGTCATTAACGTATCGTCTTTGTTGTTCCGTTTCTGCTGCAAACTCTTTCCTGTACTCCGAAAACATTTGATGCATTTGCTGCATCATCTGCTCTCGGAGTTCAGACGCTGCTCGTTGCTGTTGTGATTGGAGTTCTCGCATTAAGTTTCGCAAGCTCTGCAACTGTTCCCCTATCTGTAACTGGCTAACGTGGGCCTCCTCGCTAAACCTCTGAGGTATGTCTACTTTCGCCGTTCCTCCCTCCAAAGAGTGGGCTACGGTTGCCCTGGAGATAGCATGAGTGGCGTTGTTGTTCGCCTCTAAGGCGTTAAGCCTGGCTTCAAGTTTGGTTTCTAAAGATGATATGATTTTGTGGAACTCCCGGCGTTCCTCCTTAATCTGGCATCGAAGTTTCTCGTTTTCTAAAGCAAGCTGCTTATTCTCGGCAACCATTTTCTGATATTCGGGATTCTCAATTAAGGGAGCAGATGGAGACACAATCCTCGCCCAGCTCACCGTGTTTGCTGGCTGGCAGGCGGCTGCCTCCGTCCCCTCTTTGGGCGGCGTCAAGATTTGTACCAGCGCTTTCTTCTTCTGCTGCTGATGCTGCTGCTGTTGCTGCTGCTGCTGTTGCTGTTGCTGTTGCTGCTGTTGCTGCTGCTGCTGCTGTTGTTGTTGCTGCTGCTGTTGCTGCTGTTGGTGCTGCTGCTGATGCGGCTGTTTGTTGAGTTGTTTTCTGGACGCAGACTGGGCTCGACCCTTTGAGGAAGCCCGTGACTTGGATCTTGAACGTGAGCGTGATTCCACTGACGAGTCCCGCTCGGAGCTGAACCAGCGTGGATGGTGCCTCCGTTTTGGCTGATCCACTCGGGACCTCCTAGGCGGAACGTGTTTAAGCTTCTTCTTGCACATTTTGTCACCTGTCATATGGTCCTCACCACATATCACGCACTTAGGGGTACACTCGTGTCCTTGTGCGGGTTCACTTGTTCCACACGTGGAGCATACATTGGCGTCGGGCGTTGGGCACACGTCAGTTCGATGCCCTGTGGAGTGGCATACCTTGCAAGCCTGCCTCGTAGGCTTGTGGGGATAACAGATGGCTTCCGCTCCCATGAAATAGACGCACCTAGGCAGTGTGCTGCCCGTGAAGGTAATGATGGCGGTCTTCGTAGATCCGAGCATGCGTGCCCGCTCAATCTTGACCCCCTGTGTTCTCACACGGAGATTCGCCATGAGTTCTGCTTGAGAAGTCCCCGACGGAATACCATGGACTATGCCTCGTAGGACGTCCTCAGGATCCGCCACATACGAGTTGAATGAGTGCACTCGTCCCCTGATATTCAGATGCGTGATCTCTCGCAGCTCTTTGGCTACATGCTCGTGGGGCGTCGATACGATGATAATATTCGAGCCCGGGTGGACGCGCAGCATGAAGCAACCACCGTCGAAGTGTCGGTGGCAAGCGTCTATTACAGCGGTGGAAAGTTCATAGCCGAGTACGTCTTTTACGGCGAGGCCTTTGTGAGGCCTAAGGATGATCTTTATGTCGTCCTTTGGCAGGGGCGGGAGCGGACGGCGACTTCTCGTACGACGTCGGCGCTTCACCTGATTTCCCTGCTTCGGTGGGCTGCTTGACGAGGCGTTGCACTCCACAGCTTCTGACGCGTTTTTCTGGTTTTTCTTCTGGTTCTTCTTTTGCCGGCGTGTCAAAACCGTGTGCCAGCCATCCTCCGTCCATGCGGCACCATCCTGGCGTTCCCCTGCAGACACATTGTCGACTTCTTCGGACGAACCCTGCAGTGACCAGGTCTGAACGTCCATTTGAGTGGTTTCTGTAGCAGACTCCTCATCTGTGTGAACCAGTGGCTGCTCCTGAGGAGACCTCGGTGTTTCCTGAAGAGCGTCCATCCGCCGACGCTTGAGACGCGACCACGACGCAGAAGCCGCTATGCGGCGGTGCGTCTGGCCGGGCGCGACGGTCGCTGCCTCGAAGTTTTCAGCTTGCAGAAGACCGAAAAACAGCCACTCACCGCTGAAATTCGACGTTCACTGTTCGCTGTACTTCACGAAATCCGATGCACTTCAAACAACCAGAAATCGCCGAAAAACCATAGAAAATCTGCGGAGCCGATGCGACGCGCGTCCGCACACCGTGGCCCCCTAGCGGCCCCAACCAGAGAGTGGGCTCTTACCCTGAAATACCCCGAATCTTTGTTATGGATTAAATATTTAGAGCCTAATATCGTCAGCGTTAAGAGCAAAATTTGCATGTGGCTCTTATAGAATATAACAATTCATTCAGGCATGATTTAGCGCGTAAAAAAAAGTCGAAACGATTCGAATCCAGGTTATATCCTTGTCTTGCGATAAAATTCACATAATTAATGTACTTCTGTCACTGCCGTCGTTTGTCGTAGGCGCGTAATGGTAATAGAGTAGAGTTGAAGAGAGAGTGGTCTTTCCTGAGAAAAGGCGCACTATTTTAAACTGCTGGCCGGCAGTGGTTTCTTGTTCTGGGCATCTACTGAAGGCTTTGAAAAGTACTTTAGGGCTTTTCTAAGCTAGTTGTATGCCTTGCCGTTTCAACTCCTTTCTTCTCCAAGGATGCATCAATGCCCACTTTTTTCACAATGATTGAGTTAGTAGTGGGGTTTAACGCCACAACACCACCATATGATTATGAGAGAACGCTGTATTGTGGGACGACTGTGGAAATTCCAACCATCTGGCGTTCACTAACCTGCCCCAGAATCTGAGCACGCGGGCCTACGGCGTTTTCGCTTCCATCGAAAATGCAGCCACCCCAACCGGGGTCAATCCCGTGACCTGGCGGGTCAGCAGCCAAGTGAGTACCTTAGCCACTATAGACCACCACAGCGAGGTACCCACTGTTTTCATTTCATGTATTTTGTTTGAGATATGCTTTCTTAGATGAGAAAAAAAGTTGCCCTGACACGAATCAGCTGATCTGATTGGTTGACGTTCTCGCAACACCGCGTGCTTGCGCAGATGATGAAATTGCTGGTTGCGCAATCGTCGGCTTCGCATATTGAGAAGTATACCAGCTTAAAACACCTCAAGACGCTTTAGAATGCGCGATACTTCCCTTGAGCAATTCCCAGCTGCTCTTTTTCTTAAAGATGACGAAACGCCAATCAGTGGACTCATTTCTGAGAAACAAGCTCGGTTATGGAGAGTGTACTGAGAAAGAAAACTTCCGATGTGTGGTTGACAGAACGGTGTTTTTTATGGGCTAATTTTGGCACTCCTTCTATAATATTTCGCGCATTCTTTGCATAGAGGCTTTATCACACTGAAACCCAAAGACAGACTCTCAATCCACGTGACCCGAAGATTGGCGCCCCATCACACTTCTCAATGTTGATTATAAACTCTTTGCTAACATTCTGGTACGCTGCATCAGTCCATCTCTTCCTTCGCTCAGAGCTCCCCACCAAGTTTCCTCCATTCCAGATAGGGATATTCAAAGTCGCACCTGGATCCAGGGTGAGATAATGCACTATACCACGGGGCGATACGCCTATGGGTTACTCATTTACTTAGATCCGGAAAGCGTTTTTGACTTATTTGAACATGGCTATTTATTCAATGTCTCAACAGCATTAGGTTGTCTTGACAAATTCCTCTGCCTTATTCATGCTGTGTATGTTAACTTCGAGAGTACAGCATTTTCCTGGATCCGCGTGAAAGGCGCCCATTTCAGGTTACACGAGGAGTCCGTCAAGGTTGTCCTCTGTATCCCATCATCCTCGCCTTAGGATCATTTTCAAGGGCTATCGGACGAGATCCACGTATTCATGGCTTATACCCCGCCCTAGTTGTTTTGAAGGAAAGTAACTGCCAATACCGATGATATTATTCTGTACATACACAGCGAACAGTAATTACAGCCCGTCCTGGATACCTTTTAAAAGTGTGGTGTGATTTCCGGTGCTCTTTTGAACTCGTCAAAGAGTCAGTACTTTTTTCATTGAAAACCCTGGCGGATGTCCTGTAATCACGTTGCCTTTGCAGTGGTTTCCTACCGCGGAGACACTAGGTGTCATTTACAATGCTTTCGGTATACAGGAAACTACATGTGCATCTGTTATACAAGCTATAACACAAAATATTGATGTGGGACAGCCTTTTGATTTTCCCCTTTTACAACGCTGGTACTTGTCGCAATCGGTCAATCTCAGCAAATTTTGGTGCCACACCACAAAACCTCCATCCGCGTTTTACAGAAAGTTCAGAGTTCAATCGGTTCGTTCTTTTGGCCTGGTGATACAGAACGATTATCGCGTCTCTCGCTAGCACAACCACACAACTGAGGAGGCTTCGCGTAAACCGACGTCGCCGTCACGACTTCCATCTTGTGCCTGTGCACTTTATTGGGCGTTTTAAATAACGATGGTACGCCTACACAAACACTTACACGTTACCACCTAGGTCCGTCCGTATACGTGTCTTATTGCCCGATGGTCTCATCAAGTGTGATCCGCAGTCCTTCCATTTACCGACTGTGTATCGTGCCTTGCTGGCCTTCCATCCCCGTCGACCGACTGCATGCCCTTGAATAGATGTAGCTGAAGTGAAACTGGTGGACACAATAGTCGCCATTGCGGATTCTTTGGTACCCCGACTCCGTCATGCGGCCATGAGTCACCCGTGGGAGCACATGGTTGCAGCGGCGTTTTCAGGTGCATCTTCGTGACTTTGGCGGCGGTGCTGGGGCTTGCTCCCCGCTCACGATCGGCTAAAACGATGGCAGGTGGTGCGCGTCTCCTCTTGCCCCAACTGCGTCATGGTTAAGACCAACCAGCATGTGACGATAGAATGTGTGGTGCATGTTAGTTCTCGTGGCCAACGAGTTCGAGAGTTCGTGTCTGGTGGCTGGTTCCCACGGTGGCATTTCGCCGCACTCTCAGTAGTTGCCGGCCTGTTGAGCCATTGGTGTAAGCGCTGCGAAGCCGTCACTCGGAATGGCTGTCGATGTGCCCTATATGGCCAATATTGGGTCGCATGGGGCGCGAGATGCTCGCGTTCTTTTCCGAGGAGCTTTTCTTCTTGGGAGAGCGCGATTTTCTGCGCCATTGCTCATGACCTTTTGTCAACGTTGAGCATGAACAGGTACAACTTATTTTTCGGCCGACATGCTGCTAAGCCGTACCAGCAGGTCAGAGTTGATGTGCTTGTCGCTTTGCCCTTTTGAACTGTGTTCACCATCTTGATATCTCAAGCCCTCGTAATTATAGCACCAAGTTGATGTATACTACAGAAAAAAAAATATGCGCACCTACACATTTACCCATTCGATCCATTCCCTACAGTGTCAGTTGTGAGTTATATGCATTTGTTATTCTGTCGGTCTCATTTCTGCTGTTTGGATTAGGTGAAATTGTTAAATTGTGTGTTGTGTTGATGTTGTGTCCAAATGTAAAAATGTGAATGTATTCCCGAGTACTGATTCGTCACGCATAACCTGTGCTCTGTACGTAGCGTAAATAAATTTCTTCTAAACCCATGGCTTTTCCGTAGTGGAGTGCACATAGTGCTTTAAAGCATTCACAGGTCATTTTAAACAAATTTCATCAAATCGAACATAAATAAAACACGTTGAGCTCACTTACATCCCGTAGCACTGGACAGTAAACTTCCCCAAATGGTAAAAGAGGTGCCAGTGAAGCTGAGCGCTTGTGTGTCGTGCAGGCTGTTTTAAAAGCGAAGCATTTCTTACCGAACTTCGGCGACATTGACCGTATCTATCTATCTATCTATCTATCTATCTATCTATCTATCTATCTATCTATCTATCTATCTATCTATCCGCTTACGATTTTAGCTCTCCTGGCCGTTTCGACAATGGTATCGATAGCAAACTTTGTACGACATGACATGACTGTATGAAGAACATGTTTGACTAGTCATAACATGAAAATCATGACACCTAAGTCATGAATGTCATGATTTACATTTCATGGTACTGCCGCTTTTGCGGTGGTTTCGTTCACATGGCATCTTGCAAAACTGGTATGGTATGGCATGATTGCGTGGCGAACACAAGCGACAGACCCTAACATGAAAATATGACATGCGTGTCACATGACTTCATGTCACGCTCATGGTGTGCTCGTGGCCGTTTCGCTAGCGTCACATATACCAAATTTGGTATTACCATCTGTGAATATATGACGAAGGTATATGACAGGTGCAAACATGATAATCATGAGATGCGTGTCATGTAACAACATGACTACACGTCGTGTTCATGATGCGCTGGTGGCCGTTTCGCTAGCTCCACTTATACCAAATTTGGTATTACGGGACATGAATGGATGGCGAAGGTATGACACTGGTGCAAACATGATAAACATGAGTTGCGCGTCATGTAACAACATGACTCTATATACATGCTGCGCTCATGATGCGCTCATGGCCGTTTCGCTAGCTTCACATGTAAAAAACTCGGTATAACGCGAGGCCAATGTATTACGAAGGTATGTGACTGGTGCAAACATGACAATCATGAGATGCGTGTCATGCGAGAACATGACTACATTCTACAGTCAAGGTGCCAATACATTTGGACGTGACGCGGTGCGCGTGCTCGCCGGCGTTCACTTCGTCGCGTCACGCTGGCGTTGCCACGCCAGGCGCTGGTCCTATCATATACTCGCAGGCGCGCGACGCAGTGCGTTGCTATGACGCATGCGCATTTTTGCGCGTTCGACGTCCCTCCGTCACGAAAAGAGGGAGACGCAGTGTTGTCTGGGAAACGCATCGGCGTGAAATGCAGCATGTCGCATTTCGCGCCGGCTGCTGTCAGGCCGCGCCGACGAACGCTGGTCGCGCCTGGCGTTCGACATAAAGTGCTTGTGTTTTGCTAACGTAGCGTCACTGTGCCCGGCGTGCGCGCGCGTCAAAGCTACATTTGGTCCTTCATGACGTGCTCGCGGCCGTATTGCTAGCTCCACACATACATAATTTTGTGTTACGTGACGTCAATGGATGGTGAAATATATTACTGGTGCAGACATCATATAGCTGGCACGCGCATCATGTAAGAACATGACAACATACCACGCTCATTGCGTGCTCGCTGCCGTTTCACTAGCTCCACATATACTAAATTTGGTATGACGTGACGTGAATAGATGACGAAGGTCACTGACACAAACGTGATAATCATGACACGGAAGACATGTAAGGCATCATTTACCTCCACGTCGTGCCGTTGTGCTGATTTTAAAGTGACATATCAACGTTTCTCATTCGTGCTTCAAATATTATCGATTCCCACTGTACGTGGGATCTGCCATTTTTTTCAATACGAATCATTTTTTTTTCTCTCGCGCACAAAAGAGACCGACCATTTTTACACACCAGTCTGACCGCCTGTGAACTTACACTTTTAAGACTGTTTTCTTGACCTTGCCTACAAGAAATCAAGCATGGCAGGACATTTCTGTACTTGAACACCATCACATTCAAAAAATAAGGCAGCTTCGATATGTCACAAAGAGGATTAAATAATTGAAATTTTTATAATCCTCCTTGCTATGTCAAGCCTGATGAATGTACGGCGCCAGGCAGCCTTCCTTTTTTTCTTGATGTTTCTCATTCTTTCTTCCTATTTTTCTTTTAGGTGCGAAGCACCTTAGGACAACACAATGCCCCTCTGGCCTGGACCACCACCCAGCAGATGTAGAAACCGCTGTGAATAAGAAGGAGGTTATCAAAACGATGTTCATCAGAAGAAACCAAGTAAACAGCCACATCACCGAAAAAACACCGACATATAACCACACATTAATCAAAGCTTATGACAGAACAAATGGTTAACATTAAGAATAAAATGTTGTTAACCAGATCCAATCAAGAGGCTCCGATTCATCTTTATATGCACTCTGTCTGGCTCTCTCAACTGTATTCACTTCGTGAATATACGAGAGCATTTTTTTCCTATTGTACACACCAGATCTCTTGCTTATTGTTTGCATAAGGGGTGATTCACTGCTCTATAGTTGTAGAATATGAATTATTCTAAATCGTTAAATACTATGTCTAAACGCACATGCGATGCAGGCGTGGACGTAGCTGTTTCCTATTGCCATCCGACTGCAATTTATTCTATGTGCATTATGAGGTTACACTGCTGCATATTCTCGTACGCACGTTGTTTTTGTCTACAGAGCCTCATGCAGGGTGAGACCCACAAGATGGCTTTATGCCCTCTCATAGTAGAGTACCAAGTATACTCTAAATCGTTGACCACTCTTAGTGGCAAAGCTCCTTAAGCCGTGGCTCATGCGTACGCGACGTATGTTTGTAGTAGTAGTCGTCGTCATAGTAGTAGTCGGTAGTCACCTATTGATTAGTCTTTGGAATGTCCGATGAATGGCGGTATTTCTATATGAGACAGACAAGCAGACAGACAGGATGGATGGACGCGCGGATGAATGAACGGACGGATAGACAAATGCATGCACGTACGGGCGTACGCAAGGATAGATGCACGAATGGACCACGTGGACGCTCGAACGGACGGACGGAAGCGTGTATGGACTGATGGACACTTTGCCCCACTCATCGTCATTACCTACGTGGACATGGCTTGATTTTTTATAAACCGACCTATTTTCTCTGCTTTTAGATGCCTTGTTTCTCCTCTCTGTTTTTATTCATTTCTCAATGTTTACTTTTCTCTGTCTTTCTTCCTTTCTTCCAATCCTCTATTTTTCTGTCATGATAGTTTTCTTCTATTTCAGTTTCTGTCTGTTGAAACCTTTAGGCGATGACATCATAATGTAACGCTATATGGTAGGACGTCGCGGCGACGTTATCATGTACGGCTGTTTTAGGAAAACTCGTGTTGACGCCGTTCGTAAAGTTTCGCTTCTGACGAGCTTTCGCACTCGTATAAAGGCATAAAAAGTAGAGCTTCATACAAAATTGGAGTCGATCTAAAAGCTGCATAAAGGCTATCGTCAGTTCGCACTACGAGCACACAACCAGCCAATCAGGAAGCATAAGACAGTAACACGTACAATAAGCAAGCTTTTGAATAGCTAATTGCAAAGCAGAAGACCAGCGAGTGCAGCAAATTGCAGCTCAGAAGATAAGCAGAAGACAAATTTAAGACAATCACGCAGTGTGAGCTCTGACATCCTTTCTGCGCGGCAGAACCGAATTTTTTCACTTTGTTTTGATCGGCATCGTAAGCGAGTGTTCGTAAAGAAGAGGCAACCTTTTATCTTCAATATGTGGCGTATCTCAATCTATTCATCTGTTGGCCAGCACGCTAACAAACTCTTTCGCTACCAGCACCACGGCAGGAGCTCCATGCCCTCGCAATTCATCCACATTACAAAGACCATCAATGATTTGCGAATCCTTCCAGCCAACACTAAATTGAAAGAACTGCGCACCATAGAGATAAAATAACATACCATTTGCTAAAGGTCATGCATGATGTGGAAGGCTTTGTTCGAAATGCACGAATGCGACTAGAAGATCAGCTCGAACTTAAGTGTTGTACACACAAACGGAGCGTGAACTGAAAGTATAGCACTTTTAGAGAAGCACTTGAACTCGGTTTTTAAACAGAACAGCATTGCTTCTCTGCTGCCTCACACGTTGGCAATCATGAGAGAAGCGCATCGAAAGGAAATAAAAATGTGAACAGTGGGAAACGGTCTGCGGTAGTTACTTCTCCCGCCTGCACATCTATGGCACAACATTGGGCGCTAGCTCTCTACTAACAAGAATCTTGTTAAGTAAAAATATTTTGTTACGTCATTTGTCAGTGTGAATCTTTTGCACCCAGGCAGGTTTACTAAAAATAAAAAAAAAAATTCAGCAGCTCTTTCCCTATCGAAGGGAGGAAGAGAAGAAGCCGAAGTGTGCGAACGCTTCCACTACGGCTCCTGCTTTTTTCAACGTTTTTGCGACGCCACTTTGTGATTTCAGCGTCATATTAGTGCAACGACTTCCAGAAGACACAGGGACTCTGCCGACACAATTTGCGCGCAGTGAGTGCTTGTTTCTTGCATTTTATTTCGCCTCCGCCATCGTCGCTCGCCCGCCGCCAGCTAGCCCTGACGAGTATCTTCTTTGCTCTAACGTGGCGCGTGCTTGCTCGCGCGCCCCGTAGCCGCACTGTTTCGCTGAGCGATGGAGTACCAAGTGACAGGGGAAGACATTGACCCTGAAGAAATCACGCCAGACCAAGGCTGGCAGACCGCCTCGTGTCGCCGAGCAAAAAATGAAGGCTCCAAACGTGTGCCGTCATATAGCGCTCTGAAACGCAACGAGCACAAGCCCCGCAACAGAGAACATGTGAAGAACAAGATTATTCGAGAAAGCCGAATGCCTCACCTACCAAAGAATGACATCCGCATTATCATTAGACCCAGAGGGGGTCTTAACATCGCTAGGGTTGGCCCAACGACAATCGCTGAAGCCATTTCGACATCGGCAGGTATCAGCCCATCGGAGCAGCAAGCAGACACGCTCTGCCCCAATATTAAACAGAATATCTTAGTAGCAAGCACGCCGAAGAGAGAAAATGCTAATCGCTACGTGCGCGTTAAAGAAATTCGCATCGCTGACAAGACCTATGAAGTTAGTGCCTACGAAGCGGCACTACATTCAACATGCAAAGGTGTCATTCGAGGGATTCCCGTGCAAGACGGTTCGGCGGACATTGATGCGAAGATTGTCAACGACCGCAATCCACTAGCTTTGGCTGCCAAGCGCATCGGAAGTACCACTGCAGTGATCGTGGCCTTCGATGGACATCGTGTGCCCAATTTTGTGCGATACGGATCGGTGCTACTTCAATGTACACTATACCGTAGACAGATAGATATTTGCTACACCTGTGGTCGGCTCGGCCATCGAGCGGACGTGTGCCCGAACCCTGGAGACGTTATCTGCAGAGGCTGCAGCGTGCCGAACCCCGAAAAGGAACACCGCTGCACACCAACATGCAAGCTTTGCGGAGGAACCCACCTCACTGCCGACAGGGAATGTAAAGAACGCTACCACATTCCATACGTGGTGCGCCGACGACGATGGGAGCGAGCACACTCGATGCGACACAACAGTTACGATGCAATGAACGAGTTCAATGCAACCACTGACGACGACCAGGCCTCGAAGCTTTTTACAGATGGTCGACCCAATGGCAGCCGATCCCGGTCCCGATCCCGGAGTCGTCCCAGGAACCGCACAATGCGTGTATCGAGGTCCCGGAGCCGCCCTCGGACCCACTCCCGCAGCGCGCGAAGTGGGACCCCAACCAGATCTATATCGCGAGGCTACTCCAGGTCTCGTTCTGGTTCACGTCACGGTTCCCGTTCAGGTTCCCGACACGGATCACGCTCCGGCTCCAACTCAGGTTCCGGGCCTCATGCCAGTTCCAGGCCTCACCCCAGTCTCACCGGGGTCTCGCGTCAACGATCGCCTAGCCCATCGGCACCACCATCGCCAGGCAACGTCAGCAAGAATAAGCGGGGACCTCTCACTTGGGCGGACGCCGTCCGGAGAAAAGGAAACACTACATCACAGGTAGGGTCGGGATCACTCCCAGAGCATGATACACACAACACCTCTGAGATAGCGATCTTAAAGCAGGAAAATGCGATGATGAAAGAAACAATACGCAAACTCACAGTCGCAATTGCCGAACTAAAAACTGACAGAAACGCACGCGCTGCTATGCCCCCAACCGACAACGACGACAATGCAGTCACTCCGTTGCAGCCGCAACCCGTAGGCGTTGGTAACGACGACGGCGAGAGCGCACCCAAGAAACGCGCGGTCGCCCACGACCAGCCAGCTTTAAAGGAAGAGTTAGACGACATTAAGAGCACGCTATCGGCGATTAAGGAAAGCCTTCGCTTTCTTGGCGAAAGCATGGCTCTCGTGCAGTCTACTCTCGCGGTACACGGTAATCGTTTGGGCCAAGTGGAGCAATATCTTGATCACGTCGTCGCCCCTGCCGTTGCCGCGGATAAGCCGTTGTCGCAACGTACAGCCGTGCCCAGTCCACCGCATCACGCGGCCCTTATGCACCCGCCGGGTGCTCAGGCCAACTCTTAATGCTTCAAGATGGCCAGGCCAATTGACGAGTTGCGAATCTGGCAATGGAACTGCAGGAGCTTCACCCACAAGAAAGCTTTCCTGCAGCAATACCTCCGTAGCCACGAAGCCAAACCTCACATCATGCTATTACAAGAGACTGTAGTAGTACCAACCGCCACGTTTTTCCGGATACCAGTGGTTGCCCGGCCCCTCGGGAGGACGCGGTATCGCCACCTTGGTCGCTAACAAGATTACCTGCACAGCGCACAGTCTCAATGTGCCCGAAATTGAGCACGTTATGGTCGAAATCCTCCCTGGAAACATATCACAACAAAGCGTATACATGCTCAATGTATACAGTAGTCCCAGCCACCATAGACAAAGATTCACACGCTTGTTCCAGAAAGCTGTCCGCCTCGCGGGGCCTAACCCGCTAGTGATTGCAGGCGATTTTAACGCTGCGCATAGCGCCTGGGGCTACACGTACGACACACCCAAAGGTAACGAGCTTTGGAAAAGTGCGAATGACATGGGCCTTATTCTCATTACGGACAAGGCCTTCCCCACTCGCACTGGTACGTCCACGCAAAGAGATACTACGCCGGATCTATGCTTCGTCAAGAATATCTCCGACGCCCACTGGTCCAACCTCGCGGTAGATCTCGGTAGTGACCACTTCATATTGGCTGCACACCTCCCCACAGTAAGCAGGAAGACCAAGTCGTACACGTGGGTCGACTGGGACCTCCTTCGTAAGACCCGCGCAGAACGACCTCCTCCCGACACCCCACCGAGCCTCGAGACGTGGACGGCCCAGCTCAAAGCTGATGTAAACAAGGCAACGAAAACTATCACCACAGACCTTCCAACCGAAAGGATGGACAGTCGTCTCGCCCACCTACTAGAGGCCAAACAGTCTCTATTGGCCCGGTGGAAGGGCCAGCGCCTTAATCGGAGGTTACGCAAACGCATATCTCGGCTGAACAAGACCATGATGGATCACTGCCGCATCCTTTCAAAACAGCAGTGGGACGAAATTTGTAATTCGATTGATGGTCAGGTTCGAAATGGCAAAACGTGGAACTTACTCAAACACCTCCTCAATGAAACCAACACCCGCACAAATCAGCGTCATTCGATCGTGAAGATACTTCATCAGGCTAAACAAACAGTGTCACCGGAAGATGTTGTCAAGAACCTCGTGGAAAAATATCTCCCGCTCCCCACGGGCCCTGTGACCCCTCACCCTGATTACTCTGGCAGCAACAACACTAACTTAGACGCCGAGTTTTCTATTGAAGATGTACGCCGAGCTCTCCATGAGCTCAATGGCCGCTCAGCCCCTGGCCCCGATGGCATCACCAACAAGCTCCTACGCAACCTGGACGATTCTTCCGTCACTTACCTCACTGACACTATCAACGAGATATGGAAAAAGGGTGAGATAACCCGATGCTTGGAAACTAGCTCACACGGTTCTGATACCCAAACCGGGAAAGGCGCCGAGCCTAGATAACCTACGCCCCATATCTCTCACGTCGTGCGT
The DNA here is from genome assembly GCA_013436015.1 of Rhipicephalus annulatus. Lineage (NCBI taxonomy): Eukaryota > Metazoa > Arthropoda > Arachnida > Ixodida > Ixodidae > Rhipicephalus > Rhipicephalus annulatus. The sequence goes on along the minus strand of WOVY01012886.1, from coordinate 2,148 downwards.
GGGCAAAGTGGCTGAGCACGTCGTCCTCAACAGGGTTGGTCGGTACCTCGAAGATAACGACTACATCCCGCACCACATGATTGGCTTCCGACCAGGGTTATCCACTCAAGACGCCATGTTACTCCTAAAGCATCAAATTCTAGATGGCGGAAACACTCGGGACACTCGTGCAATACTCGGTCTCGATTTAGAAAAGGCCTTCGATACCATAACGCACTCGTCAATCTTGAAAGCGATCGCAGCCCTCGGCCTAGGTCATCGATTTTACTACTTTATCCGCTCTTTTCTCACTCGGCGCAGAGCCGTCCTCCGCGTAGGAGACCTAGTGTCGGAAGAAGTGGAGCTCGGACAGCGGGGCACTCCTCAGGGATCCGTCCTCTCACCCACGCTCTTCAACCTCGTGATGATCGGGCTTTCCGAACGACTTTCAAAAATAGACGGGCTAAATCACCACTATCTATGCGGATGATGTAACCATATGGTGCTCCACAGGGTCGGATGGCTTCATTGAGTCCGCCCTGCAAGAGGCTATCGACACCACCGAGTCTTACCTCGACCACACCGGTCTCAGGTGCTCACCTGCGAAGTCGGAGCTGTTGATATATTTGCCCAAACGCCGGGGTGCCAAGCCCAAAGGGTGGAAACCTCCGGCGGAACGCAATATCACCCTCCACACCAGAGATGGTCGTACTATACCCAGGGTAGACACCATCAAGGTCTCGGCATGATCATCGAGTCCCGCGGAACCAACACCCAAACAGTACACAAGCTCAGGACTAAGACCGAGAATGCCATACGACTCGTACGTAGAGTAGCCAACAGGCACCATGGCCTCAAAGAAGACAACCTGCTGGCGTCCTCGTACACGCGTTTGTTTTGTGCCATTTTACGTACGTTGCCGCTATACACAAGTGGCTACGTGCTGAGCGCGATCAACTCAATGCGCTTATTCGCAAGGTGGTCAAACGAGCCCTTGGCCTCCCTATCACCACTCCAACGTACAAACTCCTCGAGCTTGGCGTACATAACACGCTAGAAGAGATCGCCGAAGCTCAGGAACGTGTGCAATTGACCCGACTCACTACAACCAAGGCGGGCCGCCATATTCTGCGCGAGCTCGGCTTCTTCTCCTCGAGGGCCAGGGACCCCCAGAGTTGACTCTCATTCCCCGTGAAATCCGCGACCTTATTACGATCGCTCCCATACCACGAAATGTACACCCCGAATACAACAGAGGCAGGCGCCTTGCGCGGGCGACCGCCATTCTCAAGCGCATAGACATGGAAGCGGACAACGTCTCGTTCGTGGACGCCGCTGCCTATCGCAACAACCAAGCCTTCGCTGCGGTCGCGGTATCATCCGCAGCAGACTCTTACCTCAGCCACAATCCTCGCCCGAAACCCCGAAGTAGCGGAGCAAGTAGCTATAGCTATAGCTATGCTCGACAGCAAACGGGAATTCATCTACAGCGACTCCAGGCCGGCATCAAAGCCTTCGAACGCGGAGTCATCTCCGACCAGGCGTTACGTATCCTGCGCAATGCGGACCCGAGTGCCTGAAGCACCACACTGTCATCTGGTTCCCCGCCCATCTCGGCCAGGTGCCGGGTGCCCTACCCAACCTCAACGAGATCGCCCATGATGCAGCGCGCGCACTTACCGACCGCACTGCCACAGGGCAACCTCATCTTGCTGGGTTGGATACCAATCGGGATGCACCAATTACGTACAATGAAATTACAAAGCACTTTTACTTGGAACGCCGCATTTTTCCACCCCCACACATCCGAAACTTAAACCGACCGCAGGCATTAACCCTACGCCTATTACAGACACACGTACCCAAACCTTGCCACGCTTCACGTTTTTATCCCGATGCATACCCCAGCGACACATGCCATCATGTGGACACACAGCGACACTCGACATATGCTCTGGGAGTGTAGAACAACTCCTCCCGACTCTACCTCAAGCAAGTGGGAGAGGTCCCTCAGGAGCTCACTTCTCGCCGACCAGCGATGGCCGTCCAGCAGGCCCCACGAAGCGGCCGCCAGGTACTCCTGTCGGTCCCTACGTGGGAGACGCCCGCTACGCGCTAAGCGCGTCCTGCAGGACCGAAATAAAGTTTTTTCCATTCCATTCCATTTCC